>JAPEUT010000063.1:0-107204 GCA_027946375.1 Neodidymelliopsis sp. IMI 364377 | reverse complement strand
AGGTTGGGATGCGGGAGGGTGGGAGGTTTGGGTCTGGTGTTGTTGACATGGTGGATGTTGGAATGTTTGCGTGCGTTTAGTTTTGACCCCGAGTTCCAGCTCTTGTCCTTCGACAGGTGTCTTCCGGGTGTGTTCAATGGTCCTAGGTGGTTGTTTGGTGCGATAAAGCAACCTTGGAAGCTTCGAAACGCTCTCACGTGCCCTGTGATGGATCCTACGACCAGTTTCAGATGCTTCACAGATGCTAGTGAGATCTGTCTGTGTTTCCCTCGTCCACCACACGAGAATGAATTCGAACGACGCGCGAAATGTGAGAAGAAGTGAAAAGTCGGCGAGCAAGTACTGTGTAGAAGGAAACAACGCATGAGTGGGGAGATCTGGGGTGTCACTGTGGAGATGATAGGACAGGCAAAGATCGGCGCGTTTCAGCCAGAGAAAGGTCAATCCTTCTCGTATTCAATGGCTGTATCGAACTGCATTGCCATGTGATTCGCGCACTACCAACTTCTGACTTGGTCTTGCGATTCAGGTCAAGGTAGTCGTGAAGATTGAAGTCGAGGTTGATTTTCAGGGTCCATCACATGCGGGAACCTTGCGGGATGCGCGCGCGCCGGACGGAACCTCGGGTCGGCGTGTGAGGCGCGAGACGTTGTACTTTCCGTCACCGCCATGGAAATAGATGCGCTTTTATAACTCTGGCGCATGTTCTTCATAGCTGCTGTAAAAGAACATGGAAGACTCGCATCCAGATAGTACGACAATACCCAGCGCCGACACCGCTCCTATTGCGCCGTCAACATCGAAAACAAACACACCGCCTCCCCCACCTAAACCCTCGCTCCTTCGAAAACTCCGATACATCCTCTTCCGAAGAGTGAGAAATGCAGCGCAGGCTACAGATCGTAACCTCCTCCGCCTCGCTGCGCTTCTATCTACACCCAATGGCATCGATGTAGTCTTGTGCACGACAGGATACACCCTTACCCTCGTATACGCACTGGGCCAACAAGTGCTTGAGAAGCAACTCGCTGCTGTTGCAACAGATCTCGCAGACAAAGCGTCTGATGTAATGTTTCCAGGGGAAACGCTGATAGCTACACTCCCTGTGTCGCGAGGTACAAAGCTTTTGGCGCAGACTGTTGGGTCGTCGAAAGCGCTCGCAGACCTGATTGCGGACTACAGGATATTCGTGCGCATGTGGGGCGTATTGGGCCTGTATACTTGGGCGCGAGATACATATCTCTTACCGCTGTCGAAAGATGCAAGTCGCAAGGAGACATTATTGAGGGGAACAACGTGGGCAGCGATCGCTTCGTGCGTAGCGTTCCAAGTGCTGGAAAACGGTGCATACCTAGCATCCAAGGGTGCACTCACCAGTGAATCCTGGACTGGAGAGGTGGGAAAGAGGCGTGAGACCTGGTGGTGGGTGTGGAGCTCGAGGTTCTGGGCTGCGTATGTGGGCTGCGAGTTACTGAGGTTGGTCATTGAAAGGGCGTATCGGGAGGAACAGCGAATTGAGGTCGGTGGCGACGGAGAGAAGGAGGACAAGTTGAAGGCAGAACAAGAGAGGCGGGATTCTTATCAGAGGAAGTTCACGTGGTGGAAGGATTTGGTTAGCAATATTGCGTATGCTCCTATGACGCTGCATTGGTCGATAGAGGAGGGGCTGTTGAGTGACTTGCAAGTGGGTGTGCTAGGGACGATTGCTGGTGGTGCGCTGCTGGCGGATGCGTGGAGGAAGACAGCACTGTAATGACTGAATGATGATGATAGACTAGATGAATGATATCAACAATGATGATCATACCATCTTGAGGGTGTGTCGCTTTTGCCTACTGCTCTTTTGGCTCTTGCGATCTCTACGACGAAGCTTGTCCCTATTAGTTAAACACTTGTAAAGCACCTCCCTGGATAGCAACACAAAACAAAAACATTATATGAAAGGATACGGAGCTTGTAGACATAGACTCGAACGATCGATGATATGGACCACTGATCCCTAGCAAACTCAGATGCAAAGTACACATATACTACCAGCGTCGGGAGATAGTTCCTCCTGCTCTGACGATCACATCGTGGAGGCCTTGTACACTCGGTGCCTGTGAGGCTCATCTTCCTAGTGTTTCATTTGCTCGGAGTTTACGAGTACTACCTGGGTTGCTTTCTATACTTACTGCGATACATTACTATACTATGGAGTTATTGAATACACATGTTAGTAGTAATGGTGTATTCTTTTATTGTGGCTAGTAGCAGTGTTGTGTGCGTGGAGCGTACAAAGCATTCTAGTGTTCTTAGGAGGTATTCAGTCATTTAAACAGCTTATTCGTACCGTTGACATCAAAGATGAAACTCTTTTGGGGCAATTGATTCAAGGTCATGATGTAGTTAATGGGCTTTAGTCTGTCACCAAAACAATCTGCATTCTATCTATGAAAGTTCAAGCTCCAGTTTCTCCAAGTCGAAGGTGTACATCCATAATCTGTCGGACGCGTCAACAATTACTATGGCATTACCCAACACATCAACCTTATTCTGGGTAGCTCGGTACTCGGAAGGTATATACAACAGCGGCTTTGAGTTGTAGGTAACCCATGAAAAGTCTCGTTCAAGAGCCAGGCCGCGGTATCGAGGCATTATTTCCTCTTGTCCACCTGACTCACGCGTTGATGCTGCGATGTCAATCTCTCCATAGTTAGTCCTCAGAAATGAGTTCGTTGCGTCGAAGAACAAACGTTTCACCCAACTTTCACAATCAAATTCGTGGAGCATATCGCCATTTGGCACATTCCACACTAGCACGCTGGTCCACGTTGTTGATACTGCAAGATGGGTCGAGTCGTCGGAAAACGAAAGTGCTGTAACAGTACCACAACCCTCGTATGACACAGTCTGGATGCATGTGCTAATCCCTAGATCCCAGATTTCGATGATAGAGCCTCCCGCTGTAATGGCCAGAAATCTTGAATCGTCACTAAGAGCCATAGCGTATCGTCGCCCTGTATCAATCTCTTTGAAAGTGTGCTTTTGGATGCAACTGCCGGTGACTGTATCCCAGACTTGGACTACTCCTCTCTCCGAGAGTGATGAGAGTAGTTTGGAGCCATCAGAAAGACAATTGACATAATCGCACCTTCTTGGGAGACCAGTGTCGTTAAACAGTTGCCTGTTTCCAGATCCCAGAGTTTGACTGTACAGTCTTCCAATATGGAAGCAAGTCGCCTCGGGTCTTCTCGAGAGAACGCGATTGAATGGACGGACGTCATTTGGCCTTCAAGAACCCATGTACACTTGCCGCTTTGCACATCCCACACTCGAATTTTTGAACCATATTCTATTGTTGCGACCTGCATTGAATCAAAAGATAATGCAACACCATAGACTTGTTGTAGGGGTTGATTCCACGCTATATGGACGTGTCCATGTCCGCTTAAATCCCATATTTTGACGGAACCATCGCCTGAAGCTGACGCTAGTAGCTGGGCGTTATGGGAGAATGAAAGTGAATGCACCGGTCCGTTATGACCATACAATATATGGGAATGAGTGCAACTCCTCGCGTCCCATATTTGGATATATGGACTTCTTCTGCATGAGGCAAATTTCTCTGAGCCAGGAGATGCAGAGATTAGTTTAGCTCCAGTCTCCAACACTTGCAACACTTCTCCGCTATGCCAATTCCAGATGACTATTTTGAATCTTGAGCCAGATGCGAGCCGTATGTTGTCTCGAAAAAAAGTGACTGACTGGATTGGATGATTTTGAACCAGGCTTTTAGATAAATTGCCGTCATTCGTATTCCATATTTTGATTGTTTGGTCTTTTGACCCTGAAGCAAGCCAGTATGAATCGTACGAAAAGCAGATTGCTGGTTTCGTTTCACTGTGGTCTTCTAGTATTCGCAGGTACGTGCCACTCCCCACGTACCAGATCGATACTTTTGAAAGGTGCGAAAATGCCAGCATCTTAGAATCGTTCGAAAACTCAACTTGGCCAAAGATCGAAAAGTTATATACTTCCTCAGGATGTTCGAGCTTTGAGAGGCATTTGCCATTAGTTGCGTCCCATATCTCAATTGACCCACCATGAAAGAGTAACGCCACTCTCGATGGGTCTTGCGCATACGCCATTGAACATATTGTTTTTTCGGTCTCAAGCGTTTGAAGACACTATCCACTGATCGCATTCCATATCTTGACCTCAGAATAGGAGGCTGATACCAGTTGAGTGGAGTCGAATGAAAAGGCGACTGAATGAACGAGACGGGTATGTAGAAGAGTTTGCAGGCACAGACTCCACGTTTCTTCTACATCAGGCTTAATTCTCACCCAAGTTGGTGCTTCGTTACGGAATGACTGTCGTGTTAGGCTCCCCGTTGGACTGAACAGAAGCGCAGACGCATACGTCTGGAGAGGACGATCCTTGATTGTCGAACTGTGATATCTGATGAACCGATACGCGTCTTTGATAAGGGAGGGAACTGTTTCCATGGTTGGACTCGTTATTGCCTTCCCGACATCAGTGTCTGCAAAATATAGGAATTGGGTGGACATACCTGAGTCATGTTAGCTAGGTTCGTCATCGACAGCACACCCTTTGGAATGTTTTGGTCAAGACTAAGAAATTCGACCCAATAAAGAAACCTTTCTTTCAGGAACGCTTCGATACCACCGCCAACGAGTAGGCTATGTGTTTTTTTAGTTGTAGAGTTGCGACTCCAATCACAGAAATGATCTACCCAGTAGATGCATGCGTACCGAAGTGCTGCCAGTGGATCAGGATCTGGCCGATCCACGTGCTCTATGTAACTCCCAGGATGTCGTAAGTTGTACATATCCCGATGTAATGTCGACATGACACGCAGCGACTGAGAGAAGACAATGCGGTGAAAGTCCTCTTTCTCGGAAGGGAATATGCCACACGCCTTATCAGATAACACGAAATCTTTGGCTGATTGATGTACGAAATACACCGTATTATCTTGCATCGTGAGGAACGAGCCACACAGATTGACTATTTGTAGAATCTCTCCGTTGTTTAGACTCTCTAGCTGTTCAACAAGCACACTCAGCTCATGTATTGTAACAGGCCGGTATGCTGTAGCAGCAAGAGCAATCGTCTGTTTGCAGAGATCCGCATCTTCTGAATTGCCGAGTTGGAGCAGCATGCGCCCATATAAGGCGTGAAGGCCTGGTGGAATTGCGCGAAGTTTCCTGATGACATTCCGGTTCTCCACTCCCTCAAGATTTTGTATAACCAAAGACACCCAAAGGAACGTATCTTGGGAATTTTGACCGAGATGATCGAGAACGACATCTCGTGTACGGTCATCGTATCGCTTTTGCTCCGCTAGCTTAGCTACCTTGTGCTGGATGAATGATTCCACAGCTGCAGATATGGATCGCGCGTTCAACTCGAGGCTCAGACCTATCTTGTGGTCTGCGGTTGCTAGTTTGTCCTCTATCTCTGGCCAATTGCGGCTTGAGACCACCCACTTCGCGCGAGACGACAAAGAGGAACTCTTGACGATGAATTCCAGCAGTTTTTGCAAGCCCTCAGTACACTCATCGAGTGCATCCAGGAGTAGGTATGTCTTGTTGAGGAGCGGATCTTCCAATACGCTTGTGAAGGCATCCGTCAATGAAACCCATGCATTTGCGTCTTCGAACATACTTCGACCAGCACGATCGTACTTCTTTCGTAAATGGTATGTAAGCGAAGGCTGTTGCTCTAGAAGTAAGTACATCAACCCTCGCAGCACTGCTATGGCACTGCTGATGTGTGAATCTGTAGCTTGGCAGAAGAAGTACGAAAGGACTTCTGTCTGAGATATTGACTGCTTCAGCTTGTTCGCGATGCTACAAAGCAGCATCGTTTTGCCCTTGCCAGGATCACCTCGAATCCACAACAAACAGTCACGCTGTCCATCGTGCCACTCTTGATACTTAGAATTGTTCAGGATCCACTGGGAAGCGTCTTCTAGTAAGCCGCCTTTGGTCTCTTCGATGCGTCTTTTGTCGTCGCGAGGATCGTTGAGATACAGGTCTTGAAGGCACTGGTTTTGCTTATTGATTTCTTCTCGAAGCCGTCGAAACGCATCTTGTGCCCCTTCTCCGTAGGTAAGGGCCAAGTCTACACCGAAGATACCGAATAACGAATAGGCTCCATCTTCCTCATACGTCGTAACTCTGTTTTGTCTCCACTGCAGTCGCTCCTCCACGCCGAACTCAGTGATATGTGTCCCTTGGAGCGCCTTCAAGGGGAGTGCCGTGATCTCGTGGATCTGCTGTTGCAGGATGACTTTTCACCAAGCTTTGTCCAGTCGTCAGAGAAGAACGTAACTGAGCTTGGTGCAAGAAGTTCTTGAAGTGTCCAGCCTCGAGTGAACCAGCGACTATTACGGAAAGTTGGTTCCCAAGTGAATGCAAAATCCTCGTTGTTTGCTTTTCGCTTGGTCACTGAAATGTCTGATAGATAGACATAACAATGTACCGCATTTTGATACCAGCGAAACATGGATTTGAGGGCATGCTGGAATTCAGCCTTGTTGCTTTTGTTGATGCAGCAAGTGTCGACCCAGAAATATTGTAAGCCGTGATCCTTAGCTTGTTCACCGCAGTACTTGATCTTCCGGTAACCCAGTTTGCTTGGTCCAATTCCATCCTTTAGATCCTCGAAGGTGACTTCTTGATCTTCCCAAGTATGAGAAAGTATGGCGTATTCGGGAATGCTTCCATCGTCTTTCAGGTCCTCAGTCAGAACGATACCACCGTTGCTATTGTACTTCAGAAGTCGCATCGCTGCGGTACGCGCGCAAGAAACAAAGGAGCGCCAGAACGTGACAGCTGTTCATCAGGCTGACCAGCCTTGACACCAAAAGCAGGATCTGGCGCTTACGTTTTCACCAGAAAGAATGGGCTTGAAGACAGACTGAGAGCCTTGTAACTGTAAGTTGTAGCCGTAACTTGGGAAATTGGACGGAACGAAGAGCACGAGTGAAGGAGAGTTCATGTGGAAGGTGCTGTTCAGACGTGATAGATGCTTACTCTGCCAAGAACGTGGCGAGGTGCATACAATTGACTGCGGGGTATGTCAGAAGGCTGCAACCCACAGTCCTGTCTTTGTACAAGAAAAGTTCAAGCTTTCTTAAGATCCGAGTGAAGTGCTGCGTACACATGAACACAGGAAGTAAGGCTCGCCAGGCGTACTCCAGGGTAAGCTACTCATTAACATGACGTATGCTGCCACGAACCAAGAACAATACTGCAAGTGTCGGGAAGTTTAAGAAAACTTCAAGTAGCCTCTAACAGGAGACGAAACATAGCGCGATAGTGGTGGCCGACCGAAAAGTCAGGTTGAACAAAGTCGAGTAGCTCTTGAAGTACAAATGCGTTCCTTCAAGAGCCAGCGGACAATAGCAACCTTGCTGTTGCTGAGCATTGCCTACCATAGCCTTCCGACTCGGAGACTGATGCGTGGTAGGGGTGTTGGATAGGATGGCGTGTTGCACGCTGATTTGCGCAAAGTATTCACGCCAAATCGCAAAGTACTTGCACTTATCTCGTTGTAGGATACCAGAGATCCATTGTTACCTCGCTTATCAGGGACTCGGTACAATAAGTAATAGACAGCAAGTACGCTAATTCTATCCCACCTGCAGATAATTAAGACACTGTCTCGAGACAAACAGAGCCGCGAACCTGTCAAGAGAAACCTGTAATCAGAAAGATTGCATCGCATAAAAATGTGATAAACATCTGATATTAATCGTCCCAAACGCCAAGTACACTGTCTTTCTTTCAATCCACTGAACAAAAGTGAAGAGCAAAAGGCGAACTCAAAACCAAATATATTGGTGAACATTTGCAATCAGAAGCTTTCAAGTGTCGTCGCAAAGGTATTTATCGCCCAAGAAGCTAGACCTTTAGCGCCCTCACCAAGATAGAACCGCGCTGTACGAAGAAGCTCGTTTTTATTGGTCGAACACTTGTGCAGCACCACCCTAAGTAGCAACACAGAATAATGATGTTACTATAATTTAGGGCTCTGTTATACACATATAGGTAGTAGAAAGGTATTATACTATTACTAGGTACTGTCTTGTGACTAGTAGCAGTGTTGCGTGCGTGGAGCGTTTAGAGTTTTCTGGTGTGCTTAGGAGGTATTCGGTCAAATTCAATAAAAACGAGCTTCCTCGTAATCGCCCAAGACTACTCACTAGCACCAATCAACAAGCTACCAAAGATCTACGGTAGCTGTGCCTTACCGTCGTGTCGAATGGTAGACTTATGCTCCAAATCCTCACCATCGAACAGCCCAAACCCACCAATCACACACCTCCGCACCCTAACTCCGCCCACGTGCCCTCCCCCAACCCACCAACACCGCAACATCACCCCAAACCCTTTCTACACGCTGCAGCACCTCACCCAGCTTCCTCAAGTACCAGCAGCCTTTACAAAATCCACCGGACACCTCCACCCCATCCCTCCCTCCAAATCCCCGACCCACCTTCCACATCCACCTAGCTCCCGGCCCTGCTAAGCACCCTAGTCCCTCCTCCCCCAATCAACCAACCAGGCGCACACATGTGATACAACGGTGCGATAAGACGTCTCTTGCGGTGAAACACGCAACCTACCCTTGTAAGCTAGATAGACAGGTACGGGGACACGGACTAGTCGTCGGCGGGTACTTACCTTCCCGATACGGGAGGCGTGTAAAGTGTATACAGACGATCTGCATTTCCGACACCATCGGCAGGCCAATCGGAGGGGGGAACGTGAGGCGTGCGGAGGAAAAGTGGCGGGTGTGGTGATAGGGCGAAGGGTCCGGAGGGAGAAGGTAGCGTGTTGTGCAGCGGCGTGAGGGGTGTATTAGGAAATAGGGTTAATTTATTCTGTAGGTTAGAGAAACGGTAAGGCGGAGGTGTCCGTCATAGCTCATTGTATAAAGAGTGTGTATAGTCTGCGAAGAGGTGGATCAGCCAGCTCGACTCTCACTCCACCACCTAGTCCTTCGCTCTCTCACCACCGCAACCACAACCATGCAGTTCCCCCTCCTCTCCCTCCTCTCTCTCGCCTCCCTGGCCCTCGCCCTCCCCACAGACCTCGAGACCCGCCAATCCTGCTACGTCAAATGCGGCAGCACGTGCTACACCAGCGCCCAAGTCTCCGCGGCCCGCAGCAGCGCGTACAACTACGTCAAGCAAGGCAGCACGGCGGGAGGCTCTACGTACCCTCATAAGTATAACAATTATGAAGGGTTCGATTTCTTGGTGGGAGGGACTTATTATGAGTTCCCGTTGAAGACTTCGGGTGTTTATACTGGTGGTGAGTTCTTGTTTTATTCCGTTGTCTGGAGGATGTCAGGGAGAGGAGGGCACAGGGCTAATGATACGTGTGTAATACAGGTTCTCCTGGTGCGGATCGTGTGGTTATCAATGGGAGTGGACAGCGGGCGGGAGAGATTACGCATACGGGTGCTAGTGGGAACAACTTTGTTGCTTGTTCTGGGTGGTGAGGGGGATTGTGGTGTGGTGTTCGAGCGGTGTCTTTGCAGCGTTGTTGGCAGTCAAGGGCTGTTCAGTGTATTCAGACTGGTGGAAAAATCTCTCAGTGTCGAGCAAAATACGAAGAAGCTCGTTTTTATTGACCGAATACCTCCTAAGCATACCAGAAAACTCTAAACGCTCCACGCACACAACACTGCTACTAGTCACAACACAGTATTCGTGAATAGTATAACAACTTTTACTACTTATATATAGGCTAGGTAGTCCTAAAGTATAGTAATGACATTGTTCTGTGTTGCTATACAGGAAGATAGTACTGCACAAGTGTTCGACCAATAGAAACGAGCTTCTTCGTACAGACTTGTTCCGTTGCATGCTCACAGCTTGGCTTGAACCCACTTCTCCACGACGTCTTGACTTCCCGTGCCTGAATCGCCTTTGTATCCTATTACCCTCTCCATGATCATCTCGTCGTGCGCCGCACTGGGCGTGATGACTACACTGACATGTCCGCCCCTTCGCCTGAAGCCCAGACTAAACTTGTTCGCAAACGCCTCAATCCCGTCAAGCAAGATCTCGTTCTCACCACCCCATATCAGCACCTCGTCGACCATATCGGCGACAGGCTCCCACCACTCTGGACTCGCAAGCACAGGCTCGCTGTAGAAGTCTCCTGCAAAGGGCGAGGCGCTGCCGAGGAAGGCAGCGCTCCATCGCGAGAGGGTGCGTGCGTCGAACATGTCTCTCTCTGCATTTTTGCTATGCGAAGAGGTGTGGTTGTGCGTCAGTGACGCCCAGGGCGAGATGAGTAGGGCGGCGTGGATTTTGCCGTTCAGCTTGAGCTCGGCAATGTCAGGATGTGGGTGTGCAAGGTGCGAGAGAATAGCAAGCGTCATGTTCCCGCCTGCAGAGTCACCGCCAAGAATTATATCACTGGGACTGCGGTTCTCAGTCTCGGTCAAATATCGAACGAGTTCAATGCCTTGGCGGAGCTGGGTTGGGTAGGTGGCTTCAGGCGCGAGGTCGTATGCAAGGAGCAATGCGGACACACTAGGACCTAATCTCTTTTGTAGGTCGTCGAGCCACTGGAGGTGTCCCGGTGTACATGGCAGGACGTAACCGCCGCCGTGGAAGTAGACGAGGACCTTGGGGGCATCTTTGCTCCCAAGCCAGTGTGCCTGTGTGCCGCTGGCAAGGGTGATGGATTCCGGGGTGAGTTTCTGGGAGGTGCAGTGCTGGAGGTAGACGGGCGATGCCGTGGGGCTGCTGAGGTAGCGGTCTTGGGCGAGCGAGAGAGAGCCGAGGTGGGCGCGGAAGGCGGCAAACGCAACGTCCTTGTAGTAGGTGTTTGCGCCGTTGGAGCCCTTGAAGGGGGAAGAGAAGGCTCGACCTGATGCCGCGACGACTGCAGGTGGTCAGCATGTGTGGGGGTGTGGGGAAGCTCGTGCACTGACTGGCTTTCAGAGCTGCTGAGACAATGCCCAGTTTGCTGACGTTTTGGAGGTCGAACCTGGATGGGGATGGGTTTGACATGGTTTGCAGTGAGTGCGATGATGGTTGAGCTGGAGAGCTTGAGACAGCTTGGGGAAGCTCAGCCCAGCTCAGCTCAGCCCAGCTCTTGCCCAACCTTATCCATCCCGACTTGTGTAACAGCTGTCAGGGAAGCGGGGTCCCCGCACTTGAGCTGGAGAAGAGCCGACGACATGGGTGGCGCTGTGGCTGGAAGCAAAGCACGTGGGTTGGGGATGTGGTGGCAGGAATTGAAGGCATACACGCCCTGCACTAATTCTGATTCGATGCCTGCCATTGTTGTTATTTGAACACCCTGGACGTTGTTGATGGAGCGTCGCTCAACGTCGTTCAAGTGGTTCGTTCACGTTCCTTCCGATGCGAGACGGCAGCGGCAGGAACAGCCCCACTTGCGTCGATCACACCACAGCCAATCGGGCGCCAGGCAGTCAGACGGCGGCCCCACTGCACAAGGACGTGGAGGCAGCATGACTCGGCGGGTGACTCAGGCTGCCTCCTTCAGCAAAAACACGAGTCGGCGTCGTGTATCTGTTGCAGGCGCGCTCCCCCAATCGCCATGGCGGCTCTCCCCCCGAGCGAGGCCAATTCCCCTTCGTCTCTCCACAAGGACGACGACAGCCAGGCCGATGCGGGTCAGCCGGCGGCCAAGAAGCGCCGCCCGGCCGCCACCTCTCGTGGCGTCGCCAACCTCACCCCGGAGCAGCTGGCCAGGAAGCGCGCAAACGACCGCGAGGCCCAGCGCGCCATCCGCGAGCGCACCAAGACGCAGATTGACCGCCTGAACCAGCGCATCCGCGACCTCGAGAGCCAGCAGCCCTACCACGACCTGCAGCTGGTCTTGCGCGAGAAGGAGGCCGTCCAGGCCGAGAATGCCGACATTCGGAAGCGCCTCGAGAGCGTCGTGAGCCTCATCCAGCCCATCCTGCGCGCCCCGGGGGGTTTGAACGGTTCGTATGGGCAGCTGCCGTTGCCATGGAGTGGCTACTGACCACACCCCACCAGAACTCGCCGCCGCCGCCGAGCGCTCCCCCTTGCCCGTCCCTCCACACCACCCACACCCACCGCGCGACGGGCCTGCGCCGCCCGCCGACCCGCGCCAGTTCCATGCCACCCTGCACGACATGGCCGCCGCAGCCTCGCCCCAGAACGGCACCCACTCGCCCGCCACCACAGACACGTCGCGCCAGTGGCCCTACCCCAGCGACGGCCCCGCCAGCCACCTGCGCCCCTACCCTCACGACAGCCCAGCATTCGAGCACCACCGCCCGCCGCCCCACATACAAGAGCCCTACGACGAGCGCATGGGCGTCGACTTCCTCCTCGACCACAACCAGCGCCGGCCCGTCGACCCCAGCCTCGCCTCGCCCCAGCAGCTCCAGCCCAGCAACGTCTGCAGCAACGGCCAGGGACAGTATGCCCCGAACCTCGTGCCCTACCTGACCCTGCCACGCAACATTGCCCCGACATGTCCGCTGGATGGCATCCTGCTCGACTTCCTCCAGGACCGCCAAGCACGTGCAGCAGAGGGCGTCCCCGTCAAGACGCTGGTTGGCCCACTGTACCCCAACTTCACCTCGCTCGTCTACCCGGACCGCGTCATCGATGCCCATCCGCTGTCCAAGCTCTTCACCGACATCCTGCGCACCTTCCCCGACATTTGCGGCTATCCTGAGCAGGTCGCTATTGTCTTCATCATGTTCCTCGTCATGCGCTGGCAGATTGAGCCCACACAGGAGAACTACGACCGCCTACCGCACTGGGTGACACCACGTGCAAGTCAGCTCTTCACCGCACATCCATGCTGGATTGACCACCTGCCATGGTACGTCGACATCGTTCCGTGTCCTTCGCATCCAAGCTAATCATTCTTCCAGGCCCCGCCTCCGCGACAGACTCTGCGCCCACCAGCCCTTCATCTCCTTCGACACCTTCTTCATCCCCTTCACCACAACCGTCTCGCTCAACTGGCCCTACGAGGCCCGCGACTGCCTCCTCCCAGCCTCCAAAATCCACTCCAACACCCTCTCCACCACCTCGTCCATCCCCGCATCCAGCCCCTTCTCCACCCACGTCAACGCCGGCAGCCCCGCAGGCCCCCACACGCCTCAGCCAGCCGGCACCCCCGTCAGCCTGCCCCTGTCGAGCACCGCCCTGCCCAAGGAAGAGGACCAGTGGCTGATCAACCCGGCCTTTGAGAGCCATCTCCGCAACCTGAATAATTGGAGTCTGGGGCCCAATTTCAGAGGCACCTTTCCTGTCTTGGCAGATGCCGTCAAGATCAAGGAGGGGAGGTAGGGTATATATTACTTGGTTATCGATATGGAATGGGTGTTCGTGTTTGGGCTTAGGCTTGTGTTTATGCATAGAGTTGCGTTGGCCTAATGCGTGTATTAACATTCTGTACTTGTTAAGACGGTCGTTTACGTAGCCACGTACGCCTATATAATTTTATCGTGTCCAGGTGCACGGTTGTGGACTCGCTCGACACATCCAACAGCCCACCTTGGTTCTGCCAGGAATCCTAAGATGGTAATTCGCGTCCCAGCCCTCGTCTTGACCATGTGAGCAAGGCTCAGTCCAACACCTTCATCAACTCAAACGCCCACGCAAATTCCTCATAATCCCACTCCCCCTCCTCAGGCGCAAACCTAGACCCCACATACTCCTCCCTGGCAATACTCCCCTTGGGCGGCACCAGCTCGACACTCAGCACCTCCTTGACCCGCTCATCCGCCACAGGACACACATCGCTCAACCACCTCGCGGCGCCCTCGACCCGCTCCTCAGCCGACTCGTCCCCATTCGCGAAAAACGCCGGCCGCCACGCCGCGCCCACCTCCTGCCCCGGCGAAACCAACACACTGAGACAATGCACATGTGGAAACTGCACGAGCAATTTCTCCGCGCTGTCGATAATCCCCGGCCAGAACCGCCGCTTCCACCCATGCCGCACGAGCGCTATATCCAGTTTCGGGCTAAACACGCGCTGCGCCTCTTCCGTCGTAAACGTCACGTGTCTCACCATATTCCTATACTGCAGCGCCAGCCCGGAGTCGCTAGGCAACCAGATGCGAAACACGTTGGAGCAGTACAGCACTGGGCTGCTCTCGGCGTGCAGCTGGCGACATGTGCGCAGCAGACCCGTGGAAAGGCGGTCGTAGACGCTTTGCGGCTCGGTGGGCCCGAGGGCTTTGTGGCGCACGATTTTGGCTTTGAATAGGGGAAACGAGCGGTGCAGGTTGGGGCTGTAGATGAAGAGGGCGCCCGGGACGTGCAGGGCGTGGGTGTAGATTTGGTCGCGGAGTTCGCGGGGGAGGTCGAGGAAGCTGAGGTGGGTTGCGTGCGCTTTGTGGGATTGGGTCCAGGTGGTGGGGAGGTGTGGTGCTGGGACGGGATTCATTTCAGTAGATATTTCTTATTTCTTATTTCTTATCCTCGTGTGTGTTTTTACTTCAAGAAACGGATTGGACTATGAGATGGGATGCGACATGGGCTTACGTGGTGAACGCCTGAGTAAGACGAGAGTCAGTGTAGACTAACTACTTGCAGATGACCCACCTTCCGCTATGGGACATGTATCTATCTAGTCACGCAGTGTTTACAACTCCTTCCTTCACTCTACACCAACAAACTCAGCCAGTCCTCTCAATTTGGAAAAAGCTAATCAAAGCAAGCAAGAAAACATTACGCCAGTGCCAGCCCACAAGAGGCCATCAGACAAAAGATCCAGTCCTGCATGGTGCTCGCGGACCCTGACAAGTAAGTTTAACGAGGCCAAGGTATGGGTAGGCAGGTGCAATCGGTATTTATACATGTCAAATAGTACCAAGCAGAAGGATACACGTGCAGTATGCTGCCTGAAAGCTTCCATGGTTGGATTTTACGACGAAATACTACAGAAAGTTCTACGACAGACAGCTTCCGTCGTCAGAATATACATTCAACTCCCTCACACACTACATAAGGCGGTATCTCATTTCTTAACACGTCCACCGCAACATCACTCATCCAGATAACAAAGTAAAGTAGACCAATGTATTAACTATTACTACCAGCCAGAAGAAGGACACTTTCGTGAATCTTCAACCAATCCTCCACTACGATTCATAAAAAAAGACTTAGGGTTTTCAAAAGCAAAACCCTTTTCCATGTACTGTGCGGCTAGCGCTTTCGTGGTATCATCCAGAGAGAAAATCGTAACCATCATCTGCCTTATTTCGCATCAGGCAGTCAACATAACAACTGGGGTATCGCGATGGAAGCACATCTAAGCGCGACCTTGGAAGACGGGGTTCTGGTCACCAAAGGTGGTGTTGTACGAACCGTCAGCGTTGGCGGGCGCACCAGTGCCGCTGGTGTGTCCAAGGCCCCCAGTGGTGGTGTTGAAAGCATCATCAACCTGGTTGGCAAACTGACCACCGGTTGAGGGGTGGGTCGAGGAGTGCGAAGTGTTGTAGATGCCCTCGCCAGTGCCGCCGAGCTGCTGCTGGTTGAGTCCCTGAGGAGCGCCAGTGAACTGACCAGACTCTCCACCAAGGTGGTGTCCGTGAGCAAGACCAGAGTTACCGTATCCGCTGTGGGGACCCGAGCCAATCTGGCCAGACTGGTGGCCAAGGCCTGAGCGATCAGGTAGTCCCTGGCTACCAGCAAGACCAGCACCAGCACCGAGGCCAGCAGCTCCGGCGCCAAGACCTTGACCAGAAGAAAGACCCTGGTTGCCGTAACCAGAGTTAGTACCAAGGCCCTGTCCGGACGACAGACCCTGGTTGCCATAGCCAGCACCAGCACCGTCATACTGGGAGTCAAGGCCACGTTGAGAGGATCCTCCAAGACCCGAGCCGGTACCAGTGGATGTGGTAGTAGAGCCGTAACCACCTGAGCGGCCGTGGGGCTTGCGGGTAACCTTAGCGACCTGCGGCAAGCTTGAGGTCTCCTTGGCAGATCCAATGGAGAAGATGGGGCTCTCCCATTTGTCGCCCTTGGCAGCCAGATCCTTGTACTCAGTAGCCTTGGTCGAGATACCGCCGGGCAGGGAGATGTTCTTGAAGATAGAGTCGTGCTGAGTAACGGCAACGTTGACCTGGGTGTCCTTGGTCTTCTCCTTCATCTGCTCCTTCTTCTGCTTGCCCTGCATGACGCGGTTCTGGGCGGCAGAAGCGTAGCGCTGGTACATGTTCTGGAGGTTCTCGGGATCGGGATTGCGCTTGGCCTCAGCCTCGGCGCGGTCTGCCTCCTTCTTGACGTCGTAAAGCATACCGTCGAGTTGGTTGACGGAGTCCTTGATCTGCTTCTCGAGGACCTTTTGAATGACAGGACGCATGACCTTGAGCAGGAGAGGCTTGAACATGCTAAAGAGCAGCTTGTGGTTGCTCTTCTTGACCTTGACGGACAGGTTCTGGATATCCGTCTCCACCTTGGTGACCTTGAAGAAGTGAGTCTGAGCGTGCTCACGGGCCTTGTCGGCAGTCTCAAGCTCGACCTTGAAGCTGAATCCAGTTCCTCCCATGAAGATGTCCATGACACCCTTGTCGGTGATAGAAGGGAAGCCCTGCTTCTTTTTGATGTAGTACGACACGTCCCTCAAGTCCATCTGGACGCCAGAGACGGAAAGCATGACCTTGTTCTTGTTCTTGTTGGTGATCGACTTGCGTCCCCAGCGCCAGTAGTTGTCAGAGCCGAACTCCATAACGTTGGGTGCGAGGTTGTCACTCTCAATGACCAGGTTCTCGACGATGGCATCAACCATAGGGTCGCTGTACTCAATGCGAGGAATGGGGACGTATTGGACGCTCTCGAACAAACCAGGAAGGATGACATCAGTCAAGTCCTTGACGAGATGGGGCTTGAAAGTGGTCTTGCCGTTCTCGTCGTTTCCAAGGTCAAGGAAGAGCTTGTTGACGGACTGACCGAACTGCCTGTTCTGCTCATCGGCATCGAACTGCTGGCCGATGAACTTGAACTCGTCAGCAATGCGGTCGGTGTGGCCACGGTAGCGGCCACGTAGCAAGTCGTGACCCTGGTCGTAGATGCGGTTCCACTCCTCGGTGGAGCGATCCTCAAGGATATAGCCCTGCTGCTGCAGGCACTTGTGGATGTACTGGTTGAGGTGCCTGAACCAGCCCTTGAGCTCTGGGTCGCGGTCGGCGTCCTTGTAGATCTGGTTGATAGAGTCGATGAGGTCATCTGATGAGGTGCTGTTGGCGAAGCGCTCGAGGAGGGTCTTGATATTTGTCAGCCAATGTTTGTTATCGTTCTTGAAGCCTAGATTACGCACCTTCATGTCAGCTTCCGCGTTAGTTAGGGCATCATCACCACGATGCGCACCTTGAACGGTTCCAGCACTCTGCTGGCCGAGGTCCTGTGCGTGGTCGGCGTATCGCTCAGCGAGGCTGAGAAGAGTCTCAATGGCACGCTGGTAGTCCTGGTGACCCTGGACCTCGACAACCATCTTCTTCAGGCGCCAGATAGTCTGCTCACGACGCTCCTGGGGCATCTTGCCCTTCAGGTAGTTGTTCAATTGGTCACGGCGGGCACGTGCCTGCTCCTTATTCTCTTCGGGGATCTTCTCCGACAGCTGCTGCTTAGCCTGACCCAGTCCTGCTTGAGCATCCATGCCTGTGTTCTGACCACTCTGGCCCTCGTGGGCACCGAGACGGGCAGTGTCACGAGGATCACGGGACCCATCAGGGTGGGCGGCCTGGTTGGCATCGCCAACAGCCTGCTTGACATCTTGCTTGCCGACTGGCATCTTCTGCTTGATGGTATCTTTCAAGTTACCCCGGGACATATCAGGGTTCTCGTGCCAGGTGTTGTCCTCGGCGGGCTTGTCAATCTGGTTCAATTCCTCCTCAGAGGGCTTGACCTTGTTAGCAGTGTTCTGTGCAGCATCACCGGCAATGTCGCGGAGCAGAGTGGTTGCATCCGAAAGAAGCTTCCTGAACTGGCCGTTGGAGATCAATAGTGTGCCCAATGTTCGCAGGCCATCGAGAGCTTCGTTGCCGTGCTGCTTGGCTGTCTCCTTTCCGACAGGTGCGTTAGGGAGGGAGGCATTGCCACCAGAGATCTGCTCAGCGTTCCAGATGAAGTCTTGGAGGAGGTTGCCCTCATTCTTGGTAAGGAGCAAGACCTTGGCCTGCTCGATGACCTTCCTCAGATCACCAACAAGTTGCTGGCCCTCACTTGAGAGCTTCTTGGAAGGTGAACTGAGGGGTTTTGATGCAAGAGCGGAGTTGAGCGCAATGTCGATCTGCTTGTTGGAAGGAACCTTTCCGTTTGCGAATGCTACAGAGATGTCAGGAACCATTGTTTTGGTTGATAACAAATAAGCACTTACCTTGGAAGATCCCGTAAAGCTGGAGCTTGTTGTTAACGTCGGCCTCCTTCTGCTTCAAGTCAACCGGTCCTAAGCATGGTCAGTTTCTAAACGCTGTAAGATGCAATGTAGACCTCCAGATTCGGTTGGTGCGCAACCACGCGCTGCCAACCTCCTCTGGAACCTCTGCGGGGCTACTCACGGTTGACCGCCTTTCCTGTAGACATGGTGTACTGCTTTCTGGGGTATCAAAGTGGGTATCAAGTAAACAATTGCGAGTGAAACAATGGGAGGGGTTGATAGTTTGCGCGGTTGTTTGGGGTATCAGGTGTGTTGAAATGAGGATGAGGCGGGAGAGGAGGAAGCGACTTTATTGTTTGGGGTGACACGAGCGCACTCTGCCTGGGAAAGACCGTACGTCATCGACCGTCAGTGGCCAAGGCAAGCCTGACTGGCCCAGGCGCTACATCGATTCACGGTCCAGCCGCGGGGCATCAAAGAGGAGCATTTAGCCCCACCTGAAACCAGTTCATTTCCTGAAAGCAATTGTGAACAGCTTGTAATGCTGGTGGGCCCTCGCAGCATCACGAGACATTGTCGAGCTGCCCATGTTGTCGGACGCAAATCTGCCCTCCTCCACAGTCACTGAGTCTACACGACAAACGCGACTCCAACTGAGTGGACAGACGAATCTTCGCCCGATTCTCTCACAATGGGCCGCCAATTCCTACTTGGACCTTTCCATGACCAACACGAGACATCCCAGGCTCAAAAGAGAGCACGCCCCCTGGTCTGGATGGCGGTCGATCGGTCCGGGATGTACGAAGATCCAACACGTCATGGCCAATTTCATGTTTTCAGCCACAAATTCCATCTGGCTGGGAAGAATGCCATTACGCTTCCGTGGCAACGAGTCTGATAATAATTCCTGCAAGATTCTACAGGCACTAGACACCATAATGATCCACCGACGGTACGAACTTTGTTGCGCATTGTTGGGAGATGTCTTCTGTCTGTCAAAGGCAGCGTGAACTGTTCACGTGGAGACGCGTGGTGTGCCACAGTTTGAACTATCTAGGTTAGTGTCTACGCTAGAGATGCCGACACGGCAGCAGTCCCGTGCACATCATCACCTCTCGCTACGATGACGTCCCTCTTGCTCGTCGAACAGGTATCGTTTGGATATGGGCCCTTCTTTCGATAGCTGCCGCTATGCAGTACACTAGGCCAGATGCTGCACTTCTTACCACGTGCCCGTGATGGGAAGATCGCAACACGAGTCGAAGCTAGCCCTACGCCCTGCGACCAGGAACTGTCTTTCGGGTGCTCCCTCTAAATGACCAGCTATCCCTGTGCTCAGATCTGCCGCACTTGGCGATCCTGTGGACATTCTGCGGAGAGAGGGTCCTGAGTGAGCAGGATTGATCTACTCGTCACGCGGCGACTAGGCGCCCGTCAGCTGGTTGCTTTGCTAGTTCGATGCACGTCAGTAGCCTTGTCGTGAGAGGGCCTATGCATGGAACTCATGTTATTCTGCACACTACGATATGAAAGATTTTAAGGCTGTGGCCGCACTGAATTTCGAAGCTTTGCTTAAGGATCATGCCATATGACAACAAAGATTTCATTCTTTTCAGCAGTACAGCGGCTTGTAAGAAGATTTGGTGGTGAGTTGATATGAGCTGCAATACAGGTAGGGATTAAATGTGGCCACAATATATCAGCAGCGAGTATTCTACGTACAAGTCGTCAAGTAACCGCTCAAATCGAGTTTCTTGACTGATTGTCGTTGACAGCTTCTCAGATTCTGAAAATGACATACGCGCAACAGGCATTCCAAAAGCACGAAAACAGTGAATGTCCACTTGCGGAGAAGATGCTTGAACTACATCGAGTTGTGAATACCAACTCAAAGGTACAAATGATCAGTTAACAGATTCAGTAAGTTGGATGATGTTGGAGATTCTGATGGGATGCCTACCCGACTGGACAATCAAACGAAGGGTTCAAGAACCAGGTGAAAACCTACAAGCCAGACCAAGGTTTCAATATACTGATCCAGGTGTTCGCATGCTGCTTCTGCTTCACTCGCACTCTCTAAGCTCCTGCTAAAGACGCTCGTAGGCTCGTCCTTCCTTTCACTTCTCCGTGCTTTGAGCGAATTCTCTCCCATAGAAAACCTCTCGTTTTGTCGCAGAAATCCATTCACCACAGATCAACTCACGCTTGGCTTCTCGGATTGACGCGTCTCACTGCTTCGCTCGCAAATTAAGTCACACTCAGACAACAACTATCCGACCAGTACCGCATCTTGCAAGTCACTACCTCAACTTGACTACCGCTCCTCCAGCAATGCCCGAAATAATCACTAAAGCGCACACCAAATCGGCGGAACCATCTGCAAAGACATGTCCAAAGCACAAGAAGACGCCGTCGCAGATCGAGGACTTCTTACGCCGCGCTGGTCAAGCCAACATCAAGACCAAGGAAACTGGTCCTGAGGGTGAAGATTGGGAGGTCATAGTGGTGGACGATGACGATAACAAGAAGGTCGTTGAGGAGAATGATTGGGTATTTGTGGAATAGCGATGAATACTACCGGTGCACCAAGCTACGCTGAGACGCATACTAGAATGGAGTACGACGATTGAGTGGGCAACAAGAGAAGTGATTATGTGGACCGGTTCAAATACCGTACGGTGGTTGTATTTTGGTAGTCCTGGTGAATCAAGGGTATCTTCAAGCTGCACTACCCCTACGCCCTCCTGTGAAAGGTGCGATTCGCCCTGAGCGAAGCCAAGCCGCATCGTATCCCTCCAGATACTTGCCTGCTATAACGCAACGTGGCCTGAGTCTGATGTGCTAGCTCTCGTTCACAGCGTGGTGTCTTGATGGTATTCAGCGCCTGCGGCCATAGCTCATTTCTTGCCCTTCTTCTTCTTCTTTCCGCCACCTGTCCCTGCGGCTGCTGGGACTGGTACACCTCCCATCTTGACATCTCCCTGCTCATCCACCTTGGGTGTTGCGACACCAGCATCCTGCGGCGCACTCAGATCCTCGATTGCTTCTGGTAGTGCCGCCATTTCACGCCCTAACCTCCCGAGACTGCTGACCAATCTCCCTACTTCCGCCGCTTTTGTAGTCTCATACTGCAAACATGTGCCTGATACCGGATCGTATGTCTTCAAGACAAAGGTGGCTGTCGGTTCTTGAGGGTTCTGCGATTGAGGCGGCGGCGATGATGTGCGTGATGTGTCGGCAGGCTTTGCCTCTTGCTTAGCAGCGTACTTTTCGCGCTTCTTTATCTTCGAGGCTGAGGGTTTGAGGACAGTATATTTGGATGTGATGCGCGTCTATGCCAGGGTCAGGTCGCGTGAGACGTGTCAATTGTTTTAGCAGACATACGCTTGTCGGTCTAGCTTTCAGCAGTAGCGAGGACTGCTCGTACCATTCGGTACTTGTCCTGAGGTACGGCATTGTGTATTGTGGGGTGCACTGGGGTTCGGCGCTGCGAGATGTGGTGCTTCACGGCAACTTTTGGCGGGGTTGCCAAGCTGTCCTGGATGAACGTCGGCCCGGCAAGGTGAATCCGATGGATGGATCTGGACTTGCATTGCTCACGCGACAGCATAAAATTCATTGCGGAGATCTCTGTTTGTTTGTTTTCGAACAGGAGTATAAGGCTAGGCTGTACATTGGCTGACAGCAGGCACCGACGGGTTGTTGGTGAAAGAAGAACATCATCGAACCTTCCAATCAGGTGTGACTCGACCAAATTCATGTCTGCTGCAAATCGAAATACTTTCTTTCTTCACTTCACGAATCGTCCTTGAAATCTTGGATATCCCCTTGCAGCCTTCGCTTGCATTATCATTCTTTTTCCCGTGAGGACTCTTCGATCGATTTCCAATTACAATCGTCCGCAATGGCCGACTCGATATCAACAGATTTCAGTAATCTCGATCTCGGCACAGATGCAACAAGCATAAGCAATCTGAGCTCAACAAGTAACAATGGCGAAGATCTCGAATCTACAGTCCAGAGCCTCATCGATCGTTGCAAAACACTCTACAGCGAAGTCGAAGCCTACGTTGCAGCGGTAGATGCGCGGCAGAAGGTTACCAGAGTTCAATACCCAGTGGAATACCGCAACCTGCGTAACGACTTCAAGAACGAACTTGCATTTCTTAGAAAGATTGCGGATTCTGCCATGCCTGAGGAGAAGATTCGCCACTACATTGTCTCTTCGAACCTTACCTACTACGAGGCCTTGTGGGGCGCCGCCAAACGATCGTGCGGGCTTCAGGCTTTCCGCAAATATTACTTCTGGGATCGACACAAAGCGCCAGCAGGAAAGCGTACGCTCAAGGGCCTCAGTCTCGGAAAAGGAAGTATAGGAAAAGGGAAAACCGCAGCATTGGTCGATATCGTGGCGGATGAGGGCAGAGAGTGGATTCGCGTGTCGACTGTATCTGAGAAGCGGATCATCTTCGATCTTGCAAAGTTGGGTTGGGTTAACGACTCAGACTCCGACGATGATATGCCCGACACACGACCAAACGACTGGGACGATGAGGACGACGAGGATCAGATCGACATTGTTAGGAACGCACGAGAACTTGCGCGAGCTGCACGCGCCAATCCAGTAAGCGGCCGGCCGCCGAAAGTTCGCTTTGTGCTTACTCGCATCGTGGCCGGCAAGACAAAAGAGGTGGACGGCATCATCGCGAAGATTCGAGCTACTGGCGCAATCGTACAGTGCTCTGAGGACATACCGCCTTCCAAGCCTCTGCAGTCCGTGCTCTCAAACCTGTTGGTTGATCGAACACGTGCGCTTTCAGAGACACTGAATATCGACTGCACTATTCTTCTTGCTCTCATCTCCGATATTTCACACAGGCCGTGTCCAATTCTTGATTGGTATCCGGGAGAAGTCCAAGCTCAGATAAAAGAGGAGGCTGGCGAGAACCTGCTGCCAACTCATCTATACCCTGCTATCGGCTCGCACTCGATGGTTTGTACCCAAGAAGCAGCGGATCAGATGAATCTAATCGTTGACACACTTGCCACTGATGATGAGAGACGGAGGACTCAATTGCTAGTTGCGCAAGGCGATTGTGAGGGACGGCCGACCACGGATCTAGTAGAAGAGTGGGCTTCCATGTCCGACCACCCAGTCCCTGCAGGCCTGAAGCTTCCGATTCGTATCGTACCAAGTAACGTCGATACAATCGCCTCTCAGTTACCCGCTGCGGCACGTAAACTACAGGATGAGATGAGTCGACTGAACACTTCGATCTTCTTCCACGGCTGGGCAGAGGGAATCACTACATTGAGCTCCAACCGTGCGCGAGCCCGGCAAATCGAACACGCTATCAACCAGCATGGTCTCGAAGACGGTGAAGCAGGCCCGCACATTTGGCTCTGTGGAGAGTCGAGGAGCTTGATTGCGAAACATGGGCGCAAGCGGTAGTGCCAACCTGACGAGGGAGTGATTTACTCCAGTCTCTAGCTCCCATAAAAGCAAAGTACAGATGCAGCACAACAGCATTCGAATATCGTAGTAACCTTGCAATCCAACATACTGACTAATATTTGCTCATCTTGTCTACCAAATCTGCATAGGTCATTCATCGTATCCATAAAAAACGTGATGAGTGACTTCTCACCCAAGAATCAAGGATACTGCCCCACAACGCAGATACCCACCACCATCGCCACAACCTACTCCTCCCCCACACACCCCCACACACCCCCACACACAAGCAAGAGCAACGAAAAAAAAGACGACGTTGGCAGGATTCGAACCTACGCTCCCGAAGGAACAAGATTTCTAGTCTTGCGCGATAACCACTCCGCCACAACGCCGTGTAATGGTTTGTTTGGATCCAAGCAAAGCCCGACTAGGAGACTTTGCTCGACTGCCCTCTGCCAGAATCGAACTAGCGATCTTATCATTTGCCGAACCAGGATCAACTCGAGGAGTTGTTGGTGCTACTAGTGATACGCTTTACCACTAAGCCAAGAGGGCGGTTTTTGATTGGTTGATGAAAAGGCGATGGGAAAGATAGTCTATATCGTGAATATAAAATTCCGGGGATGGGGAATGAGGAATTTAGTACATTGATGGGATCGTACAATTTTGCTGGTGTAAATACGAGTGCCACAAATGCGGCGGAGAAGCGGTCAGGGGGTGGAAATTTTCAAAGTCGAGGTTGGAACTAGAGTATCTGGCCCACTTCCCCATGCTTCAACACGAAAATCTTGTCAAGTTCCCAAATCCTGACTTGCTACCCCCCTTCGATCGTACCCTTAACTACAAAGCCAACCACGCAACTCCAGCAACAGCGCCGACAAGCGCACCGATGCTGTTCCTGCTCGCTGCGCTTTCAAACTGAGGTGGGATTGTATAGTTGCCCCTTGTGCCATTGAAGGTAGTGCTGTACTCGCCTGTCAACGGCACAGGACCCTGCAGGGTCTGCTGTCCATTCGCACCGAGCAGCGTAATGTTCTTAACCTGGACATCGGTCTGGTAACCAAACTTGCCGCTCATGCTGAACTTGCCGTTGTCATACGTGAAGACGATCTCGCTTGTGCCGTCTTGTTCGAGACTATCTCCGTCGTCAAGGTATAGAGTACCCGTTGCCTGATTTGTCGCATTGGGCGCAATCCAGATAACGAAGTCTTGCTTGCGCAGCTCGGTAGTTGTGTTCGCACTCTCGGCACGCAGAGGCAGGATTGCACCACCGCGAATGTGTAGCGGGATGGAATCGAAGCCTACGTCGGTGAGATTGATGTAAGACCCCTTACCCTGAATCTGCTCGAGCGTCCACCAGTCGTAGAAGATGCCGTTGGGCAGGTAGATGCTGACGGAAGTGCTGTTCTCCTCAAGTACAGGTGATACGAGGATGTCGTCACCGTAGAAGAACTGGTGCTCGATGCCAAAGGTGTTGGAGTCCGAAGGGTAATGGAAGAACAGTGGGTTGAGGAGGGGAAGTCCAGATGTAGTTTGGCGGTGGAAGGCGGTGTAGATGTAGTCAAGAAGACGGTAGCGGATGGCGATGGCGTTGCTGGCTGCGGCGCGGGTCAAAGGCCAGCGGTAGAATTCTTGAGAGATAGAGGTATCTCCTGCGTGGTTCCTCATGAATGGGTAGAATGCTCCGAGAGTAGCCCATCGCGCGCAGAGAGTCTCGGTGGTATTACCAGCAAATCCACAGATATCAGTTCCAACCATGGGGATCTGGTAAATGGATGCGAAGTTGAGAATTCCGGCAATACTGAAACGGTACTGCTCCCATGTGCTGACGTTGTCACCGAGCCATTTGCCTACATACTTGCCGAGGCCAACGAACTGAACGATGAATTAGCACAAAGCATACACAAAGAATGGGAAACATACTGTGGAACGTGTAATCAGGAATGGGCGACGTTCAGGTCGACGTTGCAACATAGACTCTCTCGAAGCGATGGACATGAGTGATCCCCAGAAGTTGTGGGTATCGTAGTGATAGGAACCATCGTAGTTGCGAATGTCGGTGTCCAAAGTGTGGTTGCTGATACTACCAGCGGGGTTGTTGATCTCATATGCAGGGTTGATAAGATCGCGGCCGGGCAGACCCAAACGAGGTGTAGTCTGGTTAGATTGGCGCGCATAGAGAGAGCGCTTGGGGTTAGACAGCTTAGTGTTGAATTGACGGGACTGCAGAGAGCGCTTAGTAGCGTTTAAACCTGATCCTGGCTGGAATCCAGCAGGGAAGCCAAGGATCTCACGGCCGGGCCCACCAGGACGGACTGGTGGGGGCTCAGGAGGGTTCTTAGACTCTTCAGAGTATGCTACTGGGTCCAGGCAAGGGTACGGGCAGAAGTTGGCTGGCTCGTTCATGTCGTTCCAGAGTCCGTCAATATCAACTCCTGTAGCGGGATCGAAGAACTGCTCAAACTGGCTGTTCCAGTAATTCTGGGTATTGGGATGAGACCAGTCCGGGAAGACTGTAGGACCAGGCCAGACGGCGCCTTGATAGATGGAACCGTTCTCGCGAACATGCCACACACTTTGCTCAACGCCTTCATTGTATACATCGTTGTCGCCAGCCCAGACAGCAGAGTTGACCATGACGATATAATGCTGCTGATGTGCGTGAAGATAGTCAACCAAACCGCGTACCAGCTCCAATGGATAGCGCTCAGGATCCAGTGTGAACAGTCGACGAAGCTCCATGTAGTCAATATCGGTCCACATGACCTGCTGATGTTAAAAGAAGTCTCTCAAAAAGGGTAAGAGACGTGCCTCGAGCGGAATGTCAGCCTGAGTGTAGTTGGCCACAACTTCAGCAACCTCCCAGACGTCACGGTAACCGTATTTGCACTGGTGGAATCCGAAACCCTAAGTCTGTCAGTTGTGCGAATCAACGAGTTGTCATCCTAGAGAAACTCACCCAGTAGGGCATCATCGTGGCGGTTCCGGATACCGCGGAGTACTGAACAGCCACTTCTTTCGGTGTAGGACCGGCCAAGAAGTATAGATCCACGACACCACCAAGAGCGTTGTACTCAAGAAATTGGCCATCTGAGTCATCAATCTTGATATCCATACCTTCAGAACTAGCAAGGAAAACGCCATGGGTGCCGTTCTCACCACGGTGATCGAAGTAAATGGGGTGCGATCCGTAAAGGTTGGTGCCAGGGGGAGTACCGTAAGCATCACGGTTCCACAACTAAGTTTTGTTAGCATTCCAACTTGTCAGTTTCATCATAGTGTTAGAGTTTGACCTACAGTTCGAGTGTAGTTGGTGGTGTTTAAATGGAATGAATCAGTTGACTCGCCGAGACCGTACAGATTAGGCGTCTCGGGCAGGCTCGTCCTGAGGCGGAGGTACTGCGTCTCGAAGACCAGTTTGGCCGCAGAAGTGTCGAAAAGAGTTTCTTTGGTATCTCTGCGGGAGACAGTGAAGGAGAAAGGGCTGTCCGTGTGCGAAAAAACCAGAGCCGAGCTTTCAGAGTCGAAACCGCTATCGCCCTGAGGCCTAGGCCAGACGTTTTCCTGTATTTGGAAGACCTGTTCAGCAGCATCAAAAATCTTGACGTGAAGTCGACTTTCTGCAAGGCTTGTTAGTGATTTGGACAGGGGAAAAGCGTCATAGATGGGCTTCACCAGTCTGATATTCGACTTCCAACTTCAAATCCGTGAGGTCATTTCCATACACGTTGCAGGCTGTGCCAGCGAGGGACAGATCTGCAGTAATCTTAGAGCCATCGTTCTGGACATTGCTTGCCGTATATCCGGGACAACTATCAAGAGAAGAGCTTTGCCTCTTGACCAATTCAGTGGCCAAAGCAGGCAGGGCTGACCCAAGAAGGATGAGACCTTTGCCAATCATTTTGAGGTTGCTCAAGAGCAGCTCAAAGGTGTACTGACAGGTTCTTTGACGGACATGGGTTCCACTTTATACCATGAGCTCTTGGTCCTGCGGGATGATGTTACAGTCACGGCCCGGCATGGAATGCGCGCATGAGCACAGTGATCCTCCATACCAAGACGTTAGAAGCTCATGTAGAGCTACCAAGCCTTGCTCCCCGCAATACCGGTTGTCCTGAGGCGGATGAGGGCATCTTGGCATTGCTGCGGTAGACGCTCCAAACAGGTAACATGGCGGGGTCGACATACGCAGTTGTACAAGGTTAACGGCTTGTATGACCGGACTTCCACCCGTATGGAGCTAAGTCATGTGTAAACAAAGCGGCTCACATGAGGCTGGGAAAGCTGTGGAGTGAGACGAGTTCGACGTACGGATCGGGTGCGTAATGGCGTTGGGTGTGCTTGTCAATTGGGTACATCTCGGACCGTAGACACCTCTGATTCGTCTCCCGTCGGTCCGAGTTGAGCTCGCGTGCCAACGTTCAACGGCGGCCTTTCCAAGAAGCATCAAGCAGGTAGCGAAGAGAAAGTCACGATGTTACGGGAAATTTATAAACAAACACAGTTGACGGCTAATCTGGGGCGGTGTTGGTTTGTTGGTTTTCCATTGACCTGCAGGTCCGCCAGCCGTTGAGCTGATGTTTATACCACCTACCGTCTTGAGCAGAAACCACGGCCAGGTATTCATTCAGTCGGATATCGTAGCTGTTGGTCCCGCGGGAAAAGTCAATTCTATTGAGTTCTTTCAACTTTGCCAAGGTACAATCCTATCTTACAGTGTTCACCACAAGTGATTTGACGAATAAAATCTTTCCACCCACAAAACACTATATCTCACTATGCGAATAGAGTCAACGTTCTTACATCTATACACTGCTCACAGTCCCTTCAAATCAACATCAAATACATGATCATTGACGTGCAAGCCAGAAAAGTGATCTCATCAGAGAGGAAGTCATGCCTTTCCTCTTTTGTCCACTAGCGCGTTTCTTCGTTCCTGCGCCGAAGAATTCGCGACAACTTCGAGGCTCAGGACATCGCTGTACGCGACCACCCATCCACCCCCACCACAATGCTTTGCGCCATATCCGGAGAAGCTCCACGCGAGGCGGTTGCGTCGCGCAAGAGCGGCAACGTCTTCGAGAGGCGTCTAATCGAAGCACACATTGCCGAACACCACACCGACCCTGTTACAGGCGAAGAGCTCGCAGTCGAAGACCTCATCGAACTCAAGTCGCCGCAAGTCGTTACACCCCGACCGCCAAACCTCACCTCCATTCCTGCGCTTCTCAGCGCGTTCCAGAATGAGTGGGACGCCATAGTATTGGAGACACATACGCTCAAGCAGCAACTGGCGCAGACACGACAGGAGCTCAGCACAGCGCTTTACCAGAACGATGCCGCAACTCGCGTGGTTGCGCGACTAACACGTGAGCGCGACGAGGCACGAGAGGCGCTTTCCAATGTCACCATCAGCGGCAGCGGCAGCGGCAGCAACGGTGATGCGATGCAGGTCGACGGCCAGGCGCTGCCCGAGGATATTGTCACCAAGATTGACGAGACACAGCAACAGTAAGTGCATGCGCATTCCTCCAGACCAAGTGCTGCTAACACTCTCTAGACTCTTTGCGACGCGCCGAAAGCGACCAGTGCCCGAAGGCTGGGCTACTGGTGAGGACATCTCCACATTCAATGTCATGGCCTCGAGTGAGCCTCTCTACCCCGGGAGCAGCGCGATTTCGATCGATGAATCAGGCGATCTCTCACTCTTCGGCGGAGCAGATGGCGTTGCGGGCGTCTACTCCACATCACAGCAGAAGGTGGTGCAGGTACTCCAGGTTGGCAGCCCGGTCACTGCTACTACTTGGTGGGGATCGCGCGCGGTCGTGGCGACCGCTGCTGGCACAGTCAAGATCTTCGAAAACGGAAACGAGATTGCACAACTCGGCTTGCATGCTGGAGCGGTCACATCGCTCTCGCTCCACCCCAGTGGGTCTATCCTGGCTTCCGGAGCTACAGACAAGCGTGTCGCATACTACGACCTGTCGACATTCAAGACAGTCTCGCAAATCTACACCGAAGCCGACGTTACATCCTGCTCGTTCCACGTCGACGGTCTCCTCTTCTTCGCCGGGAGCTCGGACGGCAAGATTCGCATCTTCGATGTCAAGACCGGCGCACCAATGGCTGAGCTTGACACTGGTGCTCCAGTCTCCGCTATTTCCTTCTCCGAGAACGGCACCTGGTTTGCGGTCGCACAGAAGGGATCTAGCAACGTCTCCATCTGGGACATCAGGAAGCAGAGTGTTATCAAGGTACTCGATGCGGGTAGCCCTGTTGAGAGTGTCAAGTGGGATTACACAGGTCAATTCTTGGCAGCTGCTGGTTCGGGCAGCATCTCAGTACAGCAGTACACCAAGTCCTCCAAGAGTTGGTCTGAGCCCGTCCGCAAGGCGGTGCCGGCGAAGGACGTTGCGTGGGGTGCGAACGCTGGAAGCTTGGTTGCATTGACATCAGAGGGTGCATTGAGCATCTTGAGCTCAGCATGAAGACCCTAGGATCGGCGCGTTAAACGAAACGACGATTCTTGCATAGCAAATAGAGACGAGATCTCATGCACCAAAGGCGGCCACTGAAGGGGCAGTTGAGAGGGGATGATGTAAGATTGGTCTTGAGCGGCAATGTGCTCCAAAGCGCAGAATATAACTCCTCAGATTTGGCATATCATTTCAAATAAGACTAAACAAATGGTGTCATGGCGCTTGGAGAAATACAATACAGTTGGCCCTTCACGTGTAGTTGGGCAACGCATTCTTGATCTACGTTCTTTGCTCATGCTGGTGATTGTGACACGGTCAAACTAATCGCTATATCCAATTTTTAGTTTAAAGCTGATTACAGTCTTGCAGATAGATCCAGGAAGCGGCTGCACAGCTTGAGGTGTTGCAGTCGTCTTGAAGATCGGTGGTCACCGTGAAGTGGCGTTTGCCGAGCGGCATCACCGCAACCTCCCCAGCAGACGTCAGTCACGGCGCTGCTCAGCTCACTTTACCCACCGCACGCTGCTCAGGCTCGGCACCCTGCAACGACTCTCCCCGGCCCGTCGCCACAACACCACCCAACTCCGTGTCGCTCCAGCTCCAGTGCGCGGTAGGCCATGGATAACCATCTACCATTTGGGTACACGCACAGACAGAAGGTGTGTAACAAAGTGGAGCGGGCGGCAATGCAAGCAACGAATTTGGGCTAACAAAGACTCGCAGCGCTCGCATGACCAAATGGAGGGCAACGCAGGGCCAGCCTGGAGCTTTGAGAACCTCACCCCTTTCACTCGCCTTGGTGTTCCTCGCGAGCACTCGCTACCACGACATCACGAGCCCTCTCACGCAAACCGCCGCGAGTCCCCGCCACAACCAAATTACTACGCAGCCTCCGGCCACCGAGCAAGAACGCCCGAAGCCGTTATGCGAGTACGACACTCTGCCTCTCGAGAACCGACCGCGCAACCCACCGACCGACCAACTTCAGCTGGCGCTGCGCACATTAGTGTTGGAGGACGACACCTCCCACATCCTGGACAGCCTACGCAGGACATGGCGTCTGGACGAGTACCAAGATTCGAGGGCGACGGGTACGACATGAGGAGGCCTGTGGGCTGGCAACCTAGGGCTGAAGCGCAAGGCAGGGCTGACGCGCAACACCTCGTAGAGATCTTGAGCGATGGCGAGGATGATGAGCTTATTGTGCTGGACGAGGACTACGATGACGACGATATCGCAGCATACAATGACCAGCTGGAATTTGACGAAACCGAGGAAGTCGACGAAACCGACGAAATCGAGGACGTCGTGGACCTTACGGCTGATGACGCTCCCATGTACTGGCCAGTACGAAACGATCGACCAGCACACAACGAACATAGACCCAGGTTTCAACCGCCAGATGCAGGACGTCCACAAAATAACGACGCTCCTCGCCTGCCACGAGGCATGGCTGGCATCATCGACCTAGACAATGGAGAAGAGGCGTGGACAGTAGACGACGAACCACTGGTTCTCGAGCCATCTTCTCCGGAAATTCAGTTTGTCTCAGCCCGACGCCTAGATCAACCACACCGCATGCCGCTGCCACCGCGCCGGAACGACTCAGATGGAGACGACGTTCAGTTTGTTCGGGAACAACCACTATCAGAACACGAAAGGAGGGCACGGCAGCACGCAGCACGACACGCAGAGCTGGACCGAGTGATAGCAGTGCTAGGACAAGACCGCCATGATTACGGCAGGTTCACACACCTAAGAGAAGAGATTGACCGTGCCAATGCTCACATTGAGCGTGCACAGGAGGCCATGCGCCGCGGCGGACCGGTGCCGCCACCTCGTCTTCGTCGCGCCAACCACATCAGGATGGGCGTAGGGGCCCCTGGACTTTTTATCGCACCAGTTTTGAACTTCGGGGCCGTGGGCTTCGAGTTGGGCATGGGAGGTAACCGAGCACCAGAGCCAGCACCACCCACATACGAAGCACCTCCTGCGGCACCAGAAGGCTTCACAAGAAGCCCAGAAGAGGACGACGTGTTGGTCTGCCCCAATTGCGATAGCGAGCTCTGCAAGGGGGATAATGATGTCAAAAAGCAGGTGTGGATAGCAAAGCAGTGTGGCCATGTAAGTTCCATGCTCAATATTGACCGAAGGCGACAGTGCTAATTCCATGACAGATCTACTGCGGCGAGTGCACAGCAAACCGCTCGGTCAAGCGCAGTGCCAAGGGCAAAGAGAAACAGGTCCCACCGAAGACGGCACCTTTCAAGGAATGTGTTGTCGAAGGCTGCGGCAAGAAGGTCTCCAGCTCCAAATCCATGTTTCAGGTCTTCATGTTGTAGACTTCGGGGCCACGGTCATACGCGACTTTCCCCATCCATGATCATGAAAACACCTGTAGGACGATGAACCTACCATCTCCACCCCACAGCCTTTGCGATCCCCAACCTTTCCTTACTAATGACTCTCATATATCTCACTATATACCACTCGGCTTCTGGGGTTTGTTACATTTTGCATAGCATGGTGTTTAGTCAGTTGTTTTCTGGCTGAGCATGGCTGGTGCTGCATCACATGGGCGTCTCTTCGGGTTTCTTACTTTTTCGGCATTTGGTGTGGCATGGGCAAAGGCATCTTCTGTGAGCATCGCTTCGTAGATAGTGCTGTGATCTTATAGACATGTATGTGTATATAAAGACATCTGGTTACTATTTGATCTAGTCCCCGAACCCAACACGCGTTTCGCCGACAATACTTTTCGTGATGATTGCATAGGGCCCCTGATACTGTCTTCCAGCACATGGTCACCAGTTGAGATTGACACGTTTGTGAGCCGTGATCTCATCGCACAGTCGGTTGCATCATTGCGGGGATATCGGCGTTATCTTAGCTCTCGCTTAGAACTGCCTCATCCCCGTTCAGGGACAGCCTCGGCCATGAACAAATCTGGCATCACCAAGCTTCGGGTGAAACTTCTCACGAGCAACAACATCAACACATCGCCTCAATCTCCCAGTCCGTCAGCAGTCACAATGCCACCCAAGCAAGCCCCAGTCAAGGGCTCTTCTGCTTCTAAGCCACGCCCTGCGTCTTCGCCCGTCAAGAACGCCTACCTCCTTGCTTACAATGCAGTTTCCGCTGCGCTCTGGGCTGGAGTGCTCTACAAGACCGTCACCATCGGTGCGCATGAGGTCCAGACGGCGCGTAAAGCGGGAAGCTTCTTTGGTCGCAGCGACTTCAATAGTGTCGTCACTGGCCTAGGCAGTGGGAAGGTCTTCAGCGAGCTAGAGCAATACACGAGATTGGTTCAGAGTTTGGCAGGGCTCGAGGTGCTTCATAGTCTAATTGGTATGTTTAGTATTCCTCCACGTCCCCCTCGCCGTACTTCATGCGGAATAGATTAGCCACGGTGGAGATATTAACTCGATCTACAGGCATCGTACGAGCACCCCTCCTCACAACCCTCATGCAAGTAGCATCGCGCTTCCTTCTCGTCTGGGGTATCGCCTACAACTTTCCTGCAACCACTTCGCATAGCCCTGCCTACAGCACCATGCTGCTCGCCTGGTCGTTCACTGAAGTCGTGCGTTACAGCTACTTCGTCTTCACTCTCTCCGGTCTGGGTGTACCTTCAGTCCTCTCCTTCCTCCGCTACAACACCTTCATGATTCTTTACCCGCTAGGAATCGCGAGTGAGTGCTGGTTGGTGTACCAGTCCATTGGCCCCGCAGGACAAGTTGACGAGAGGCTGCCGTACGCGCTTTGGGCGATCCTGGCCATCTACGTCCCCGGCAGCTACGTTCTGTTCACCCACATGCTCAAGCAGCGAAGGAGGATCCAGAAGACCGCGTGACTAGCCGGCCCTGCAGTCGGATACGACGAGGCACGGGAGCAGAGGATCATGAAGAAGATGAGACAGATCAAGCTACAGCAGGCACGGGAGAAGAACAGTAAAGTGGCACAAAAGTAGAGACTCAAAAGAGCAGTGACAAACACGACGACAACTGCAAAAATAAACAAACATCCAAAAAAAAAATTACCAAACTCACACCTCCCACTCCTTCTCCGGCCCCTTCTGCCCATTCGTTTCTCCCACATCCAACGCCACCAAAAACCTACTCACACAATTATACGCCGCCACCGTCGCCGTAATCTCAACAACCTCCTGCTCACTAAAATGCTTCTTCAGCTCCGCGAACACCTCATCCGGCACCCGCACATCCAGCGTCATGGCATCGGTGTAGGCAAGCACAGCAGTGAGCTGGGCACTCTGAATGTCTGCCGAAGGCTGTCGGGGTGGGGAGTGCAGGACTGCGTCGACGTGCGCGGAGGATACATCTGGGTGGGTTGGTCACGATTATGCAGGTGGTGAGGTGGGGATTGGAAAAGGGGAACTACGTACCTTCAGCAGCACGCAAGATGGGACTATGCGATTCCCACTCATACCATGCTTTGTTTAGCACGGCGACGCGGGCGATTGCTGTTTCGCGCACCGAGGTGGGGAGGGAGGTTTTTGTGCGGATGGCGCCGAGGAAGGAGTTCCTGGGTGGGGGGATTTTGTTAGTAGGGGTTTCTTGAAGGGTATAGAGCTGTATTGATGAAGGGGGTGGAAAAGTGACTTGTTGGGGGTTTGAAAGTGGTGGTTTGGGGAGGATGTGGTGGTCGATGGGAGGTTTGTGTTCTCAGCATTATGCTTGAGATGTGAAATTCTGCAGTAGGAGATTCTTGGTGTCTTGAGAGGGGAGTAACATGAAGATCAGAGACGAGATCGAGGTGTTGGACGTGATGTCTTGACTTCTCCATACATCTATGCTTGACGTTTGTGACTAGTATCATGCTACGAGATCAACTCACCATCCATCTGCAACTGGAGGAGAATGAAGCAAAGTCCGATCTAGTGCAATCAGGCCCTTCTCGCCTCGGCGTTCCTTGATACGTTCGAGGACGGCTTTGTCCGCCTCTTCAGTGAACTCTGGCGGATTGGGGATGTATGGAAGACGCATGGCGGGCGAGGTAGTACAATAGTGAGTTGTGTTGTTTATCGAAACCGTCTGAAGACTGGTATAAGAACAGCTCGAGTCAATGCAGTGACTCTTAAATAACTGCGTACACATCCACGTCCGCGACGTCGGCATCGTCCACAGCTCCCGCACCACCCCACACTGTCAATCCACCCAATCACACCCACTCGCTTAAACCTACCCGCTCCCTATCGAATCTTCACCGCGGCCTTCTCTCCGCCCAACCACTCAGAACGCCCTCACAATCCTTACCTACTAGAGAGGGAAAAAAATGCCCGCACCCCAAAAATCCCGCGTGACAGGCCTCAAAAACGCCAAAGGAAAGCCCAAGAAAGCAAAAGAGCAGCAGCCCAAGATAGTCGAGGAAAAGAGCTTGGAAACGCGCATTCCGCCCGAGACGCAGCAGCTTCTCCTCAATATCTTCCGCAACTCGTTTCGGGAACGCTTGGAGAGCGACATTCAGCCACTGCTGCAAGAAGTCAAGGGACATTTGTTTGATAGGAATTTCGCGGCGGCGTTTGGGCAGGATGATTATTTGGAGGCGTATGCGGCGCGGTGGAGTCCTAGTCGCGCGTTGGGGTATTTGGGGGTTTTGTGGCGTATGAGGGAGACGCTGATCTTGACAGGGGATGGAGATGGCGAGGATGCTGGAGTTGAAGGCCGTGCGGAGAAGAGCTGGAAAGTCGTGTGTCTTGGAGGTGGTGCTGGGGCTGAGATTGTGACGCTGGGCGGGTTGCACAGGTTGTTGGCTGATGCGCAGAAAGAGAACGGTGATGCTCGGCCGAGGAAGATGGAGGTCGTGGCCGTTGATAGTGCGGATTGGAGTAAGGTTGTTGAGCAGCTTTCGCAACATATCACTACGCCGCCTCCGCTGTCGAAGTACGCGTCTGCTGCTGTCAAGGCTGCGAATGTCCCACTTGTCGATGCATCTGCCTTCAAGACGACGTTTCATCAGCAAGACGTCCTGAAGATGGGTACCGAGATCATGTCTACAATGTTAGACGGAGCGGACCTGGTCACGCTCATGTTCACGCTGAATGAGCTGTACTCAGCTTCAATCTCTCTAACGCAACAATTTCTGCTGGAGATGACGAGTACCCTCCAACCCGGAGCTATGCTGCTAGTTGTGGACAGCCCAGGAAGTTACTCAACCGTCAGTTTGAACGGCGCTGATAAGAACTATCCCATGCAATGGTTGCTAGATCACACATTGCTAGCAGACACTTCGGGTGGAAAGGCGAAAGAGGAGGTACGGATGTGGGAGAAGATTCAGGAGGATGACAGCAGATGGTTCAGACTCGACGACCGCCTGGAGTATCCGATTGAGTTGGAAAACATGCGGATGCAATTGCATCTCTACCAACGCATTTGAGAGGCCCCGCGCTCTCCTAAAAGCTTCAGTCGGCACTATCGAATGGGGATTCCTGCGTCTACGTCCAGCAATCAGTAGGTCGACCGCGCGCGAGCTCTCAGTCCCGCACCCCAGTACCACAGAACAATCGGACCTGGCACAGCGAGGACCAAGGAAGCGAAGGCCATTGCGGTATTACCCCATCCATATCCCATCGCATTGTACATGGTCGGCACGAAGAGCGGGAACAAAAACGCAGTAAGACTTGCCGAGAACTGCGTCGCGGCTCTTGCGCTGCTCGTGTGGGCAGAATACGCGTCCATGATATACGCTTGCCAAGCCATGCCCGACATCTGCGCACCAAACATTGCCACAAAGACACCGATGTCGACAGCGATCCAGTGAACGCGATACTCTGCCGTCCAGCCGTAGATGAATAGACCCACTGGTGCAAGAAGCGCGCCTGGAAAGATGACAGGAAGGCGATACTCCGGTGCCAGGTCGCCATCTGGGTGTTGTGCTTTCTTCCGAAGATAGAATTTATCAATCATCGGCGCGCCAATCTGGGAACCTGCTAGCTCACCAAGCGCGACTGCGAGGTAGTGCAAACCGCTCATTTCGACGGACAGATGGTAGTACTTGGTCCAGAGTTCGGCGAAGCTAGTTAGCACAATATAAAGAACACCGTAGTCGAATGCCAAGTTGACACTGGCGATGATGATGATGGGGTGAAGAAAGAGTAGTCGGATCGGACGAGTGAGCGCGCTACCCATGATCGAAAAGACTGACTTTTCAGCCACCATCCTCTCGTGCTCGGTATAGTACCGAGCATCCCCAGTGTCTTTGCGAAGTTTTGCAGCGCGTCGAGCCAGGATAACCGGGGCATATGTCTCTCGAAACGCAGTGAAAGACACTGCAATCATGACAGCTTGGAAGATTGACGTAGACCAAAACATCCAGCGCCAAGTGGTTCGATATGCCATGAAGCCTCCAATGATAGGCCCTACAACAGTCAGTACACCCTCAAATCCAATACTGTCGATCGAAACATACCAACAGCCGCCCCCAACAACGGAATCAAGAGATAAACTCCCAGACTCTTTCCCCTCTGCTCCGGCCGCCAAACATCCCCCAGCACACCCCCGGCCAACGCATAGATACTACTTGCACCAAACCCAGCGAGGAACCGTGCCGCGATTAGCATTTCCTTGGTCTTCGCAAACCCACACGCCACGTTCCACACCAGGAACCAGACGTTACTCGCGTGCAGGATCTTCTGCCGCCCGTACACCTCGCTCAAGGGTCCGATGACTAGAGGCCCGAAGGCGGTGGCGAGGAGGTAGATGGACAGCGCCATGACGGATTCAATATGCGACATATGTAGTTCGTGGGCGATGGTGGTGAGGGCTGGTGCCATGATGGTGGAGACCATGATGCGGTTGAAGCCGGTGGCGGAGAGGACGTCAGTGACGGACCATTTGACACGGGTGGGCCAATCTTTGGGATTAGTGGGGTCAGGAGTATCGAAGCATACGAGGAAAGGATCGGAGAGTTTGGGAGTCGTAGTCGTGTCGAGCTTCGGTTGTAATTCAGGGAGAATTGCAAGTTCGACATCAGTCGATGGTGGAAGTGACATGGTGGGTTTGGGCTCGGGAATTTGCTTATTGGAAGACATGGAGGACATTTTGAACTCTGTGGAGTGAAGAATACAAGCATTCGAGACAATAGACAAGCTTTATACAAGAAAGTCGTTTTCTCAATGGAGCAGGAGCTCCCGATGCAGCAAGTGCTTATCAGATTGACTCATGTTTATCAGATCCGAGCCGTGTCCGAGCTCGGTGCTGACACCGAACTCCGACAGGCTTGATCAGTCTCAGCTCCAAGCTTCCTCCAATCCTGTAAGGGGTGTAAGTGAAATAGACCTGTCAAATCTAGACAATGAAGTGATTTTTGACTTCTTTCTACACATTTAACCTTTGGGCTGCACTTGAACATCACATGCTTCCAACGCCTCCAAACGACATGTAAAGTCACTTAGACAAGAACATTGACTTGAAAATTGCCCTGACCATCGACAGAGAAGTCCTGTGCGCGAAGACCGAGATTGAGATTGCATCAGCTCGGCAAGCTAAGGCGACATCGAGTTACTTACACTGCAGTGTCTATGCGAGCTTCCACTTTGCCCATAGGCTGGCGCTGGTGCGCACATTAGGCTGCGTCTCTTTATCTCACGACTAGGTAATCAGCAGATCCAAGTTACTTGATACAGCACTTGTGTATGATTCAAAGCGGTTTCATTTTTTTAGTGTTAAAAGTAGCATCTATGGGGTGCTATGTGGATTATCTGCTGCTCTATCAGGACTCTGCTGATATCAGTTTCGATCATCCATGAGTCGAGCTACGAAGCTGACTTCAGAAGAAGTAGCTCTCTCTGTTGGCATCCTGATTGTACATATCAGCACTCATTCAGACAAACGTGTATCTGGAACTACTTACTTTTGTTGGTTAGCGAACTACAAGCGTCTTTACCACGGTGGTGTCAATGTCATGCAGCTCCACAGGGAACTTGCATGCGTCTTGAAAAATGCAGGACTTTGTGCCCTTGATACTTTTGGTCTTGCTGGGCGGAGCAGGACAGCGATGACCGAAAATGCACTTAATATCGGCACAACCACTGCCATTCTGACAAGGAGACATGCGCGCAACGAGGCGAAGGAAAGAGATCTCTTTGCGCTTCGGTTCGTAGTCGTGCTTGTGAGTACACTGAGTATCGTAAGGGCATTCTTGCCTCAAAAAATGCACATTACACAGTTTCAGCTTCTTAACGCGATCAACCTCGGCTTTGTCGTAATCTCTACAAGGGGGATCGATGCGCTGTCCAGCTCGGTTACGTGCAATGACCTCGTTACGGTCCGTAGGCTCGTATTTTGGTGAAGCGGAAACTGGTGGTGCTGGAGCAGCTGCCTTTGCTGCCCAGCTGCTCAAAATTGGAGGAGCCTTCATTGTTGAAACCCCGTCAGATGCTATCGTGGACGAAGAAGGTGTGCGTGGTAAATGCATAGTAGTAACTCTGGCTGGTACTGGGCTATCCAACACCTGCAGTGGAGGTGCTGAGAAGCGACCAGGAAGCCCAGTAGAGACATCGTATACTCTCGGAACTGGCGAGCCTACGTCAGTGGCATGGCGTTGCTGACCAGGCACGAACGTAGTGGAGCCCCATGTTACGAGTTTTGAGCTGCGAAAAAGATTTGGGAACTTTTTCGTACTGTAAGGAAGCGGTATCAGCTCTTTCTCAAATGGAGTTCCCTCTAGTAAGATGACCTTGCTGACCATCTCAGTCTTGTCAGAACACTCTTCCAATACGCATGCGTAGCCATTGTCATGTGAGCAACCAAAGAGGAGTCGTCGACAATGATAATCCTGGGAAAAGATCTTGAAGTTCTCTGTCACTGCATAAGTCGCAGGTATGTCATTGTTGATTTATGCCGCTTACCTATGATCTTACCGTCTGCGCGATCTTTGCCTGAACCGACATCAATGAAGTCGAACATAGTTTTGGCTCGGGTGAAGCCTCGCACGAAGTCCTCGAAAACTTCAGTGCGCTCGATTGCACCGGTCCTCATCAACACGTCTGCAAGGCCGCGGACATTGGCATAGATTCTACAGACGACACGGGCGTTCAGAGGGACGTCTTCTGTCTCGTCTTCGATCCAGTCCTGCACAGCAGTGTAGAGTTGAGAGGCAGCTCGTCGGCCGCCCAATTCTCCTTCGCGGATATACTCTTCGCGAAACTAAGCATGTGAGCAACATGTAGTACTGGAGACAGACAATTAACCTACAATCATGCCATCGCCATCAATCAAAACCACAACGAAAGGGTTCTCGGACTGCATACTTCGGTCAAATCGTCGTTCAGGATAAGATCACGATCGGATCTTGACATTGAGGATTGGTAAGAACACTCACGATGGCGCGCTGCAGCTGTTTGATCATCTGTTCGTAGGCTGGTTTCTCGGTCTGCCAAGCAGACATCCCTTCGACATCATGCCTTGTGCGAGAGACGAGGGTTTGGTACTGCTGGCTGAGGTACTCGTAGCGCGTCAGCAGTTCCTGAGCTAGTCAGTCGTCTCTTCAGTCTTCATTGAGCTGCTGACTAACACCTATGAAGTCGCTCTTTTCCTTGTCATACTGCTGTAAAAGCTCGTAGCGCTGGTACAGAGTTGTGTGCTCAGGGTCGATGGTGCTCGCACCGACCAAAGCGTTGGCAGTTGGAGTGGGAATGTGACCTAGACCAGCAAGAAACGGGGCTGGCGACATCTTTGTTGTTGTAGAGATGCCTTGGAGGCTGCAGGCAAGAATAAGAGTGAGTGTACTATCTGCTAGCGCGGTTTGTCTGGTGAGTCGAGCTGATGGTAACTAGAAAGCGTGGGACTGAGGGTAAAGCGACGGTATTTAAGCAGGGCTGGCTGCCCAAGAGCTGTTCACAGAAACGGGGTTACAGGAGCAGGAGGTCAGGAGCAGCAATACAGACACGGGAACCAGGAAACGAAAAACAGTAACCGGGAAACTGTGGAGGTGAATGTGAGTTCGCAGTTTTTTGTTAGTGGCTGTGAAGAAAAACGGTAGGGTCTGCTTCAGGACGGTACGACCATGCAAGCACACGCGCCGGGAACGCGCCTCAGCACTGGCGGTGAAGGCTGTTAATTGACAGCAAACGGGCGAGCGTCTACCTGCAGGTGCTGCTGCGGTGGCGATGATAACGCTCTATGTCCGGGTCCCGTAGACAGACAACCGAATGCTGTTGACGGTACACAAGGATCGAGCCAGAATCGACGAGTAGTCGCGCGTTGCAAGCGCCGCTAGAGCAGGCTATGTTGATTGGTGGCACACCCAACTGTGGGGAAGAGCTCGCTTCGATCGACTGGGGTCTACCAGAAGCTGCTCCCTGTCGCCAAGTCTAGGAAGCTGCGCTCTGACGTTCTTAGAAGCCACGTTCGAATTGCCCTGCTCCCCACCACTCCTCCTCTGCGCCCTCATCCCGTCGACGGTCTACTGTATCCATCATGGTTGCTTGGAAACTCTCTTCTCTGCTCTTGCTGTCCTTGAGGGCTCTCAATGCCTTCGCGGCTGAGGTGAGTGATCTCGCGTGCTACGCTCATGACATCAACTGACTGATCCCCGCGTGCTCAGGCTGAGAACGTCAAGGAAGTGCCCGAAGCTCAGACACCCAACCTGAACGTCAAGGTTTCAGTCTCGTTCCCCCAGTCTGAGATCTTTGGTGTCAAGCTCATCAACGGTCATGCCACTGAGGCGCGCCTGTCCATCGCCAACAATGAGCCCAAGCCCATTGGCGTGAACATTGTCGGCGGCTCGCTGCTCCAGGAAGCCAATGGCCAATCTCAGATCGTGCGCAACCTGACGGCGCAGAAGTACTCCATTGAGATTCCTGCCGGCTCAGAGGAGACCGTACCCTACACCTTCTCCACCGAGCTTCATCCCCAGGATCTTCGCCTTCAGCTCGTTGCTGTTCTGAGGAACCACGAGAACGCCATCTTCACCGTCGCCGCTTACAACGAGACTGTTTCTATTGTCGAGAGGCCCACTAGCTTCTTCGACCCCCAGATGTACGTTGACCATACGAAGCTTTGTGCACCAGTCTTTGTAGAGCATGACACTAACGTGCCATTTAGCATCTTCTTGTACATCGTTCTTCTCGGCGCCTTCGCTGGAACCGTTTACTTCGTCTACAACACTTGGATCACAACCTTCTTCCCCCAGAAGAAGGGCCGTGGCAAGGGCGGCGAGCGTGCTAAGAAGTCTTCCCAGGGCTCCAAGAAGGTTGACCCCACTGAGCAGGTTGCTGTTGTCGGCGCTGACGGCCCAGCCGTCACCTCTGGCGCGAAGTACGATGAGAGCTGGATCCCAGCCTCTCATTTGCAGCGCCCCGAGGCCAAGCGTGTCCGCAGCGGAACGCCCAAGGTCAAGCCCAGGGCTGCCTAAGTTCACAACCTAGTTGGGCGTGTGATGTACGATACTATCGTGCGTGGCATTGCCACTAGGAGGAGGTCCCACTGAACACTGCAATGGGAATTGACATTTCAATTGTCTTTGGGCATGGCTGAGCGTCTGGCGAAGTGCTGCCTGCCATGTTACGCTGGAAAACGCGTAGTCATCCAGCCACACCAAGCATTTTGACGAAATAATGTACCATATAACGGCACCAAGAGTTGGCTGGTCTTGTATACTAGTTTGACTATCAAAGTATTTGTCGGATATCATACTGTTGCGCGGTGTACTCCTGTCGTTTCAGCTCAACATCCTTCCCCATCTCCTCTATATCCTCACTCCTTCTTCCACTCCTCAAATTCTTCTTCGAGATGCTTCTTGAGTGCTGCAAACTTATTCTTGAAATTCTTTCCACATCTCCAGCACTTCATATCCCAGCTGGGCCAGTCCCCTGGGTGGAATCTTGCACTTCCCTCCTCAAGTGGGAAGTCCTCCACGGGCACGAAGAAACTCGAGTTGAAACTCAAATAGTGCTTCTTGTGCTTCATGCATGGTGAATGCATATCTCTACTCATGACGTGTATATGCATATGATTCATCGACGGATGTGTATGCGCTCCGGCCTTGATCTCTGCCAACCAGTCGCGGCCTGGTGGTAGAAGAGCATCTCGTGCCTCTAGTGGAGGTAGATCGGCTGAGCTCATCAGATCTTCGAGAGCTGTCTGGTATGGTGCGTCTGCGGCGCTATGCCGACCATACTTGCGGCGTAGTTCTGAAGCAGCGAGAATTTTGAGTTGTTCGACACGTTTGCGTATCTTGGCGAGGAAAGTGGGGTTGCTAGAGAGCAAAGTGAGAGGGTGTCCGGTGTAATATTCGGGGTGTCGAGGGATGAGGAGAAGGTGTACGCTGTAAGAGTTAGTCACAGTTCGTGGACAGAATTTTTTCTTCTCCTTTTTGCTTCGTTAGGTAGGACGAACCTCGCCTTAGGAAACTTGTCGTTGATCACTACGAAGTCATCATCGTACTCTACGACGAGTCCTTCGGGGTTGGCCTCGGGCTTCTCGATATATAGACCTAGGCCATTGCGTGCATCGAAGCTTCGCTGTGATGGCTTTGCTGGTTTTTCTGCAGGTTGGGCGGTAGGTTTTGGCTTCTTGGCTGACATGAGTTCTGTGACTGCATCATGAGTTTATGTCCTACTTCCAGCAGAGAGTGGGTTCGAACATACACGCATTGCCCCGTTTGGGGAGTGTAGGTGTTCTTGTAGCCTGTGGTATCGATGTGCCATCTATCTCTTCTGCAGTGATTGGATCCTGAAATCGCTCTGCAGCGGTGGCTGCAGCGGTGCTGCTGTTGCCCTTTGTAGCTTGCGACATGACGTGAGAGCTGTTGTAGAAAGTACGAATGCTCGCACGAACACGAATACGATGATTTAGTGATCTTGTGTTCGGCAACGATCGCATGGAGGAGGACTATCGGCTAAGATTCGCAGCTCCATGATCAGAGCAATGTGTAGCCTGTACTTTCTGGGGAGCGAACGAAGCTCAAGCTTCACAAATGACGTGGGGCAGGTCCAACCGCGGCAGGATGCGCGCCAAGCTAGAATTTTAGAGCGCTCCTTGGAGACCGCCCCTCCGCATTGATCGATAAGAAAAGATGGCGACACGACCAAGTGATTGTTTCATGAGCGTGAATGGTGGCCGCGACGAAGTCATTCCTTCTATATTAAACGACTGAGCCCTTCCACTATCCTGTGCGCCCTTCTGTTCTTTACGCAAGACCTCGTCCCACCGCTCCCTACACGGTTCATTTCACTCGTTGCCTATGGAGTTTGGGAATATCGTTACAGTGACATATTAGTTTTGTGACCATGCCCAAAAACGCCCACCCACCTCGCGGCAAGCCAACGAAGAAGCCTACACCACCAGAAGAAGATACCAGCTTCATCGTCTTCGGTGATGGTAAGCCGAAGAAGAAGAGAGGCGAAAGCTCGAACCAGAGCGAGGACAAGGGCAAAGGAAAGACCGGTGCTGGACAAGCTGAGGATGGGCCTAAGAAGCCTGATACTAGAACCTTGATCGCTGGAGCGTCATGGACAGGCAAACTGCCAGTCAATCTTTTCTCGGAACACCTACAGAAACAGCAATGGGGAAAGCCTGATTATAGGATTGTAGGACTACCACCATAGTGCTCATGGCTTCATGGCTGACTTGTCCAGCGCAAAGATGGCGACAAGCACTTCGCGTACGCTGTGGTGTTGTCGAAGAAAAACTCGAAGACTCAAGAAGTTACAACATTACCACCGATCAAGATCCCTTCTGAGCTTGAAGAGCCAGCCCACCAGCCTACCGCTGTAGAAGCCCGAAACTTCGCCGCCGCTTACGCTCTCTTCCGTGTCGCGAGTGCGAAGAATCTGCATATGATGCTGCCTCCCGTATACAAAGACTTGTGGAAAGGGACGTTTCAAGAACTCAAGAAGAGGGATGAGAAAGAGGGCAAGGCTTGGATGTACGAGGCAGACCCTTTTTTCGGCTTTGCTGAAAGGGAGAAAGCAAAAGCGACTGCTGCGAAAGAACGTGAGAAGAAGCAAAGGCAACGAGATGACGCCCAAAAAGCGCACAACCTGAAGCCTGGCATGTCCATGCCAAATGCGGAAGGCTCTTGGTCAGGGCCTGCGAAGAATTTGATGAGAGGGTGGGAGCGCGTACCGAAGATTGAGTTGGGAAAGAAGACACGACAACAGGTCGAACGGTTGATCAGACGAGATGCGCTCTGGAACTCGAATGCAATTAAGATGGACGTAAACACCCGGATACGGCTCGAAGACGAGATTACAGATCTTGGATTTCGCAGAAGTCACGTTGAAGAAGCTGCCTACATTTGCAAGGATCGTGAAGAGATCCTAGAATGGCTTCTGATTCATGTTCCAGAGGATGACCTTCCATCTTGGAGCTTGCCTGAAGGCTACGTCGCCGGTGTCAGCATGGCTAGCTCGAATCTCAAGCGAGAGGGTGCTGTGAAGCGCCTTGCCGCAGCTGGATACTCTACAGAACTTTGCGAAGAGGCTTACGACAGCCAAGGTGGAGATGAGAGGAGGGCGGCAGCTCTACTGCAAGCTCGACTCTTGCGGCCAGATGATGATGACAAAGATATCGCCCAAGAGTTATCTGATCTTGCCATCACGGATGGGCCTGAGGAGCAAACTGAAGATGATCCGTGGGAAACTGAGATGTCATCTCTAGAAGCGATCTACGACAAGCTATTCTCAAGGCCCTCGCCTACGATGTGCCGCGTCGAGCTAGACATCAAGCAGCAGGGGAAACGTCTCATCTTGCAGGCCAGGAAACCGTTTGGACCATACCCCGCTGTTATTCCAATCATCACTTTTGAAGCAGCTATTCCAGCGTACATTCGACTCAGCATTATCCGGAAAGCTCTGTTACACGCCGAGGAGAATTTCATCGGCATGCCAATGATTTACGATGTCATAGACTGGGTGCAACAGAATGCGGGTGAAATCTTTAAGAACCCTGGCCGACTTGCTGATGTGTCATCCGGCTTAGCTGCGGCGGACCATTCAGTCGAAACGCAAAGCCAGACTAAGAAGCGAAGGGACAGAGGCCGTAGGCCCATCGACTGGCATCCGGCAACTCCTGTCAGTCAGCAGGCTCTTGCCGACTGGCAAGCCAAGCAAGGAACACCCGCTCAGCAAAAGATGATGGGCGTTCGACAGTCCCTCCCAGCATGGAAGCTGAGAGATGAGATTGTTCAGACGGTCAATCGATGCAACGTGACCATCATCTCTGGTGAGACTGGATCCGGCAAATCGACGCAGTCTGTGCAGTTCGTCTTGGACGACCTGATACAGAGACAGCTCGGTGGGGTTGCGAACATTGTCTGCACCCAGCCGCGAAGAATATCTGCCCTTGGTCTTGCTGACCGTGTCGCTGACGAAAGGTGCGCTAGAGTTGGCGATGAGATCGGCTATATCATTCGGGGCGAGTCGAAACAAAAGCCTGGAGTCACCAAGATCACCTTTGTTACAACCGGTGTTCTCTTGAGACGACTACAGATGTCTGGCGGTGGCGCCGATGATGTCGTCGCTGCTCTTGCTGATGTCAGTCACGTAGTCGTTGACGAGGTTCACGAGCGCAGTCTCGACACCGACTTCCTCCTTGTGCTCCTCCGCCAAATCTTGCGCACAAGAAAGGATCTCAAGGTTATCTTGATGAGTGCAACACTAGATGCGGACGTGTTCGAGGCTTACTTCAGGGAGGTAGGGCCTGTAGGCCGTGTTGAAATTGCTGGCCGAACACATCCTGTGACAGATTATTATGTCGACGACGTCATGCACTTCACAGGATTTAGAGGTTATGTTGGTGAAGAAGAAGAGCAACAGCAAGAGAAGTCATTTTCTGCCAACCTTCGCAGCATTGGCTTCGGTATCAACTATGATCTGATTGCAGAAACGGTTCGCTACATCGATCGGCAACTAGGCGACAAAGATGGAGGAATCCTAATCTTTCTTCCTGGTACTATGGAAATTGACCGGACGATTCAAGCTTTGAGTTCTTTCACGAACCTGCATGCACTTCCCCTGCACGCCTCGCTGTTACCAGCAGAACAAAAGCGCGTCTTTCCACTCCCTCCGGCTGGTAAGAGGAAGGTCATTGCGGCAACTAACGTTGCAGAGACTTCGATCACGATCGAGGACATCGTAGCGGTCATCGACACTGGTCGGGTCAAAGAAACGAGCTATGATCCTCAAAACAACATGGTCCGTCTTGCTGAGACGTGGGCCTCACGAGCGGCATGCAAGCAACGTCGCGGCCGAGCGGGTCGTGTCAGGGCTGGCGACTGCTATAAGCTGTATACACGCAATGCCGAGGCTAAGATGTTAGAGCGGCCTGACCCCGAAATCAGACGCGTGCCTCTGGAGCAAATGTGTTTGTCCATCAAGGCGATGGGTGTGCAAGACGTCTCTGGCTTCCTTGCTTCAGCTCTCACACCGCCTGAGAGTACGGCAGTCGAAGGTGCCGTGAAGCTACTCTCGCAAATGGGAGCCATCACTGACAACGAGCTTACTGCTCTTGGGCGCCACATGTCTATGATCCCTGCCGATCTACGCTTGAGCAAACTGCTTGTCTACGGTGCAACATTTGGGTGTCTCGAAGCAGCTCTCACAATCGCATCGGTGTTGACCGCTCGTAGTCCGTTTATCTCGCCGCGAGAGAGAGACCAAGACACCAGAAACGAATTCAACCGTATCCGCGCATCGTTCTCCGAGAACCAAGGCGATCTACTCGTTGACCTCCGCGCCTACGAGCAATGGGCCGCATTTCGAAACAAAGGTGTTTCTGCTCGCGATCTCCGCTTCTGGTGCCAAGATAACAAGCTCAACCTCCAGACAATGTTTGACATTGCCTCCAACCGCTCGCAATACCTCTCGGCTCTCAAAGAGATTTCATTTTTACCATACAATTACACTTCCACCAACACCTCAACGCACGGCGCCTACAATGCTTACAACAGCAACGATGCACTCTTGCGCGCCCTCGTTGCTGGTTCTTTCAATCCTCAAATCGCTCGCATCCAGTTGCCAGACAAAAAATTCGCCGCCGGTATTGCCGGTGCTGTCGAGCTTGATCCTGAAGCTCGGGAGATCAAGTACTTCAATCAGGACAATGGGCGAGTCTTCGTCCATCCATCGTCTACTCTCTTTTCCTCGCAGACCTTTCCCTCGAACGCTAGCTTCATCGCGTACTTTAACAAGATGGCAACGAGCAAAGTGTTCATCAGGGACATCACACCGTTCAATGCGTACAGTCTGCTTATGTTTGCTGGACAAATCCAGGTTGATACGCTTGGAAGGGGGTTGGTGGTAGATGAGTGGATTAGGTTGAGGGGCTGGGCGAGGATCGGTGTGTTGATCTCGAGATTGAGGGGTATGTTAGATGGAGTTCTTGAGGGAATGGTGAAGGAGCCTGGAAAGGGAATGGGTGAGCGGGAGAGGGATGTCGTTGGAGCCGTGAGAAGGTTGGTGGAGAGAGATGGGCTGGACGCCTAAGCCGCCCCATGAAGTCTTCGCCAACAGAGCAAATATTGGATATTCTTCGGCTATTTATTGTGCTCAGAATTGCTACAGGTGACGTAAACTTCAGTCAACAGTTCATGGACTGCAAAGAGCGAGGTGAAAGCAAGATACAAACAACGAACACCAACAATGTCGACAACTTCTCCTTTGTTTCTCTCAAAACACCCTGAATTTTGGCCTGCAGAGCGCCACAAAAGCAATGTCGTGTCTGTCTGAAGAGCAGTCGTTGTTTTATTGTCTATCCTTCCTTTGAGTCAAGCAGACACAGACATTCATCCCAGTAAAACAACGTCGCACCCAGTCCACTCCACCCAGACATACAGACAGCGTCGCGGATATTTGTATTGGGTAATTGGATTTTGGCGACATCTTTTCAATTCCGCAGCGTGCCTGTGGGTCCAACTTCCCCATGGCCGACGAAGACAGTCCAGAAGGCAAACACTCAACTCTATGCTGCAAAACTCTACTACGCTCTATGAACCGCTACATAGATAACTACGGACCCGTCAGCACGCGAACTCGTTCGCAAACCAGGCAACGTAATGACGACAACGCAGCTCAAGCTGCTGCAGCACGGCTCACCACCCCCTCAACTGGCCGACTCATCAAAACTGGGCGGATCACCCGCACCCAACAAACTCGTGCCCACCGCCGTCTCTGCAGATCTCGCCTCAGACTGCGTTCTTACCTAGTGAGCGACCGATGGCGTCGAGACGTCGAAGCTGATGACCTTCCTGATCCAACACCTAGACAGATCGAGCAACTCGGAAGCTTAGACAGAAACGGGTTGATCCAGTCCATACCTCGACCTTCACGTGCAACGTGGAATTCAGATCTGCATATGATGTCGAAAAAGGCTCGAAGACGCGCTGGGAGGAGTCGGATGATCGAGATTGAGTACAATTACACAGAGGAAGAACTTGATGAGCTGTTCGGACTTCTACCTGGCGAGGGTCAGGGTGATGAAGTGGATTGGGATGCGCATAATGTTGTCTTGGAGCAGTTGACGGCGGAAGGAAGGGTTGAGGAGGGGTTGTGGGATGGCGAGAACGCTGAGGGTGTGTGGAGGAACGTCAAGATGGGAGGTGCAGAAGACAAGGCTGCGGGTACCATTGCACGATGGGCTTTCAGGGAAGGTCGAGCATGGGAGCTTAGAGTGATGGACCCTTGCTGCGTAAGGATCGTTGGAGGTGTGTGGCAGTTGAAGAATATGTGATTACACGAAAGGCGCCTTGACGGCAAAAGTCTAGTTGTAAAGTGTATCGTATCGATCATGTATTATAGCTTGTAATGTTACCCACTCCATCAAGATTCTCATTGTTGATCGCATATGCCTCGTTAGTCGTGTGAAGTGTCATTCATGCTTGAGTGACATCTGCCCTCAAACGCGCCATGAACCTCCTCTAACCTCTGCCTCACTCCATCCTCTCCCATGCACATGGGCTTCCTCGGGTTTACTGATCTTCAAGCTCACTCTTTGTAATTCCTTCGTTACCAGGATGCTCCTCAGACTCTGACCCTCTTGCAGGTGACTCAATCCGTCACCTCCTCGTGAGCTGCCCCTGCTTCCGGAATCTTTGACCATCTCTTTGCATCTCTTTCTTTCGTATCGACGTAGACATATTGCGATTAGAGGTACGCATAGAAGTAGAAACAAGATCGAGGCAACAATGCCGATGATTGCGAGTGGGCTCCAGCCATCGCTGTTGAAGGAGCGCGGAGTAGCTGATGGAGCAACGGGAACGGAAGCTGATGTAGACATCGATGTGATGTATGCTTGGTGTTTGTTGGGTTTAATGTAGATACGTTGAACTCTGTTTTAGGGGTTCAGGTTTGAGGTTTTGTTGTTTGGGTTGTTGTGTTGGGGCGAATGAAATTAAGGGGAGGTATTCGGAGTTGTTGTGAATCGCAAGAAGTGAGTAAGAGTAATGACTGTGGTACTTCGGTACTCGGAGCTCGTGGAAGACGATAAGTAGCGAATACAGCAGAAGTAAAGACAAAAAGACTGAAAGACAAGGATTTGGAGTCGAGGGGTAACGTGAACCATGAGGGGTAATAACTACTCTTCTGAGAACCACATCTAACAATGAGAAACATCCCACTTTCCTTTTCTGGTTGATCCTTTGCGAGAGAGGACCCGGACATGTTTAGTGTGGTGGTGAACCGCTGATGTCGCACGGGATTGGTTCCCGCTAGATTTGTGAGTGACCAATCAGGGCGCTCAAGAGCCATCGTTCGCTTCACCTTACGCCACTCTCGTATGGTCTGAGCAGAGACATCCTGGAATTTGACACGCTCGTCCAATAGAGGTGGTTCCTTCCAGAGCTCCGATAGCGTTTCCCTGAGGCTCTGAGAGTCGTGCATGGCTACGGAAACGTCGTTGGACCGGACCTGACCGAACCGAACTCTCGAACAAAACTAAGCGAGAGTGGTGGCACGTTCTTGTTGCTAAGCTGACCGCATCTACTTAGATGATTGTTTTTGAAGTTGCGATCTACATCTCTAGATTGAGTGTCTTGTTGGTAAGTAATTGCTTCAGCTAAGGAGTAGACGAGCGTCTGGAATGACCATGTGTTTATGGCGCAATAGGAGACGCTATTTGAGACAATATTGAAATCTATGCAGAATCAACTAGTCTGAACTGTAAGTATCGAACCGTAACGATATTATTCGCGAGCTTTTTATATGCTCATCACCAACAAGAGTATTATACTTATTCTTTGTAGAACCGAGAATACAAAACACACTATACCATTTTTTGAAAACGTCAAAATTCGTATATCGGTCAGTGACTTGACTGAGATCTTCGTTGTGAGCTCTTGAATGCCACGTTGAACATAACGGAGGCATGCATTCCTGCTACGGTTTGCTAGGCGATTATCCGAGACGCCGATTGAGACTGAACGAAACTTATCCAGAATACTGAGCTTATTCAGAGTGAGTCCATTCCCGGCGTAGATGAAAAACGACTTTCGGTTATTTTGATGGCCTGCCGTACTTTCGGACAGAGCTTCCAAGGTAATGCGCGTGTCAAAGTCAGGTTGAAAGACCTGTAAATCCAAAGACAACAGCATGTTATTTCTGTTCCTCAGCCATGCGCGTATTATGTAATTTTCCACTAGCCAGAACGAGCTAGCATGGCTCGTATACGTACTCGCACTCGCACTATCTTCTTGTATACGACCACTGCTATAATCTTTTTTCTAACGTTGCACCTGTAATCTACCAACTGCATCTGAACCCCAGGCTCATACGTCAACAATCAATAGAAACCCTTCAATTGGCTATACCAAAGCATGAAACGGAGGTTTTGAGACACTAACTCGAGCGATCTGCTAGATCGACAGTGCATTTCCATTAAGGTGTGGCTGCAGAAGCGCTCAACGTACTCGGCTCTGTGTGCCAGGATAACAAAGCGAACCAAGGGATGGCAGTAGTAGAGTGTCGTTTAGGGTGGCTGAGATGACGATGTTACGCGTATATTGTACGGATGACATGAGGAGCTCCTACCATTCCAGCTATATAAGTTAAGGTAAGTTAAGAAGGGTTGAAGTTCCTCACACTCACTAGAATTTCCATTCAAATCTTTCAACTTCATTGTCTTCCATATATTCTCAACACCATAGTCCAATATGAAGCAAAACGTCCTTCTCCTCGCAGCAACTGCCTCTTTGGTGTCTGGCAGACCGCAGTATGACGCTGCACCGAACCCACACGAGTGGATTCCAGGCGGTCCTGACGATTGTAAGTTCGCGGTCCATCCTTTGTATCTTCACTAATGTCATATTAGTCCGTGGCCCCTGTCCCATGCTCAACACCCTCGCAAACCACGGTCATCTGCCTCGTGACGGCCGCAACATCACCAAAGACAACGCCATCGCTGGCCTCGGTAGCGGGTTGAACTTCAATGCTACGCTTGCTGCCATCATGTGGGAGCAGGCTATCATCGCCAACCCCGAACCCAATGCCACTTTCTTCACTCTCGAAATGCTCAATGTGCACAACGTCCTCGAACACGATGCCAGTCTTTCTCGCACTGATGCCGCGTTTGGTAACAACCACGTTTTCAACCAGACGGTGTTTGACACAAGTAAGGCGTGGTGGACAGATGAGACCGTCACAGCGAAGCAGCTGGCGCACAGTAAGATCTACAGGCAGTTAGTCAGCCGCGCCTCCAACGACAACTATACTTTCAGTGCGTCGACGGAGGAGTTTAGCCTTGGGGAGGTTGCTGCACCGATCATCGCATTCGGTGACACCAATGCTGGCACTGTATCGAGGGAGTTAATGGTGTACTTCTTCCGTAAGTTATTCCTCACTTCCAGCCTGAACTCAATCAGACTGCTAAAACAGCTCCAGAGAACGAACGCCTACCAGAAGAACTTGGCTGGACCAAGAAGAACGTGTCGATCACACTGCAGACCATCCTGTCTACTACCGCAATTGTTCGCAACGCGACGAACCTGTTGACTGGCAGTGCGGCCGCACCGGCTAACCCGCACAAGCGCAGGGATTTGCACAGTGGTTTGTTCTAAGTAGGTCGCAACGTCGAGAACACCGTTCCAAGGACTGGTTAGGTTCGTTGGGCGCAAGTGTTTAACGGTTGGATGTATGGAAGACTCTGTTGTAGTATCATCCATCAACCATAGAGCGGTCATCGAAATTCTTTCAATGATCTCATCTTCAAGTGTGCCTGAAACAATATCATCAGCTATGCAATTGGTTTCTTCAGAGCAACATGTCTTTTCTGGAAGTCTGTACAGCACTGCACAACTTCGAATGCTGTCGACACACAGATACACATCAGAACAGATTCCATACTGTCAGGCAGTTTCACAATTCTGGTGCGGCGGGCGTTCCTTGGCTGTACGAAACATTACTCTGCCTGGTTCCAGCGATAGGGTCCAATAGAGTGGCTGGAGTTTTTCAGCTTCTTGGCCGCCACATTCCGCGGGGCGTGTTTTATGTTTGAACTAATCTGTATCAATGGGTTTCAATTCAGGTCAATCTCCTGTTTGCGTGCGTATGTAGTGCTGTCTTGGGCTGGAACCGTTGTCTGCGATTCTTAGCGGCAGGTACAAGTGGCGGGGGCTAAGTTCCCGACGCGTGTCCCGTCCCGTCCATCGATAAGATTAAATCACTACAAAACAAAGTTCAACCAAGACCAACGTGTTGAGCACTCCTTCCTTACCGAGCCGTGGGTCTAACCGACACGAGGTATCGTGGGCTGCCCCAACATACCCCGGTAGTTTGACCCGGGGCGCAACAATATCGACTTGCAATCTCCGTCGCCAGGGCAGGGGTCTGTTGACCTTGGGTTGGCTGGGTTGGCTGCGCACCTGCCCAAATGCAGGTCTGGATCGGCAGGCACGACAGGTTTTTGGCTGCATGGCGCATTCCTTGCTTCTGGGTGTTGCACAACAAAAGCTGGGAGACGCGCATGCCAACCTCTTCTTTTGTCTCTCCTCCAACTCTTATCCACCACTGCGAGCGCTCAGCATTCTTAACTCAACATCAGCATCCTGCTAATATTTTCTTCTGCTCACATTCCGTCGAGCGTCGCCTATTCTATCGCCAGCCTTATCGAATTCATACGTACATCGTCTTGTTTGGGTTGCGCTTGGACATCAGACCTCACAATGCGCGCTTCAAGCTTCATCGCTCCGCTTTTCTTCGCGGTATCATCCTTGGCCCAGGGTGTCGAAGAGGGCATCGAGCCCTCCACTTCTGCACCAGCTGGATGCAAGACCACTGTCGAGGGCAATTTCACTATCGGTGTCGAGAACTTCTTCGCATCCAGGTCTAAGCGCGAGACAGCCCAAGAGGTACGAGATTCCAGCTGTGACTAGCATGTGCAATTACTAAGTCTTTGATCACAGGCTGCCGACGGATTGCTTTTCTGCACACTCGAAAACGGGATTCTTCGCGACCAATACAGCCGTACAGGCTCCGTCGTAGCTAACCGTCAATTTCAATTTGACGGCCCACCACAGGCAGGTGCAATCTACACGGGTGGATTCTCGATATGCCAGAACAACTCCCTCGCCATTGGAGGTTCGGCTAGATGGTTCCGATGCATGAGCGGCGCATTCGGCAACTTGTACGATGAATCTATCGGTGATCAGTGTACCGAGATCAGAATCGTTGCTGACTTCGTCAACGACCCTTCGCCTTCGAGTTCGCTAGTCCTCCCAGCCAGCACTACACTCAGCCTCATCCCCACTGGAGGGGCGGGTGTCACGTTGTCCGCGTCAGCTACAGGCACAGCTTCGATTAAATCGAGTTCCTCCAGTGACGGAGTGTCATCTTCTGGTACCGTCACTAGTGCTTCATCGCGTGGCAGCTCGACCGCCTCTGCCTCTGCGAGCGGCTCTGTGAGCGGCACTGCAAGTGGATCCAACTCTGCAGGCTCCTCGTCTCCTTCTGCTAGTGGTGCTGTCGCTGCACCTCCTGCAGAAGGTGTTGCTTCTGGATCTCTTCGCGTCACAAGCGTGCTGGTTCTTGGCACATTGTCGACCCTCCTCGGCGCTGCACTGATCTTCTAATCTATGCAGTAAGAGCGCATCAACAATAGCCTTACAGCACGCGATTATTTTGGCCGGTCATATGTTAAGCTTGGATTCAGCGCTGCATCTTCCGGCGCCACTGCTTGTACCAACAGTTTGCATTAGAGCATCGATGATTTTATGACACACGATTCCCGTTTGGCGAAGTGCGAGAGACGACGCCATTTTTACACTTTACTATACTCGCACGCCTCTTTGGACGGTCAGTTACCCGCCAGAAGTTGGTTTGCACATTCACATTGGATATACTGGAGACATTCTTGTTCACAGCAAATATACCTGCTGGGGTGATTATGAGACAACTTTTATATAGACGAGAACCTTAATATTAATGTTTCAGGCACAGAGTTTGTCGCCCACTATGACCACGAACGAATTTGGCGCCAGCTAATCAATGATAGGCTCTTTATACATCTCACCTGACCACGCGCAGCCCGACGAAGCATGTCTTTGATCGAGGACAGTGCGAAATCGAGCTGAGGCCTCCAGTACTACACTCTGACCACAGGTCGTTGAGACAATTGTGTCAAAGTCTGAAGCATCATGAGGTAGTTGGATGTCGGTATGAAGGCGTGGGCGTCTCCGTTCCAGCTTAGTCGTTACTGTGGACAGTGCGTCGGCAAACTCGGAAAACTGTTCTTCATACTGCAGATGACGTTCTCGTAGAAGCTTTTCGAAAGGCTCATTTAGGCATTCGAAATATCCTTTCCGCTCTAAATCGATGTGAACCGCTACAGCTTTGACGTGATCAGCGTGTGAGGCTGTCGAATCAAGCCATCCACTGACTTCGATGAATCGAGAGCCGTGATATGTGAATGAGGGCTCCACAGTCTGCCCATTTTTCCCATTCGAAACCAAGGTATAGGTGGCTATCGCTAAGCGTACGGGTGTCACGCCGATCTCGCCCTCATCTAAGGCTTCCAAGTGTCGAATAGTAACGTTCGTATCTCACGCACTGGTGACTCATCCGGAAGAGTAGACATACTTCCAAGTGCTAGAAGCTGCTTGACTCCAGATCACCCACTTCCATCAAACGTTGGAAAAGACCGGTTATCAATCTCGAGCCTGTAATCGTAAACTTTGCCGTTGGATAAACATGCAGATACAGCTGCCCAGTCTGCATCTAGCAAAGCTGCTTCCACTGACGACTCTTTGAACGTTTAGTTCCTGGATAGTCAGAACCGCCGTATCTTCGAGTCCTCACTATTGCAGCCCTCTGAGCTTGATGGGCTCCTCAATCGATGGCTGCATCTTCGAATTTCCAAGGGATGTAGGGTGAAGCTCCAGTCATACCAAAAGCCTGGTGATAGGGTTCGAACGTAAACAAAGATATCAGCATTGACTTATTGTGTCAAGTGCATTGGAAGATATGTATTGTAACATCCTGTATTTCTTGCAGTCTCTACTGTGCGTCAACTCTTGTGTGTTTATTTTGACGTACATAGCAAAAGTCCCCTGCAGTGGTAGAGCCTTTCGGTATTCAAAGTGTTGTGATGTAAAAAATCATGCGAGGCATTTGAAATGTTCTCTGAGCTGAATGTAAGTATCGCCAATCAGCGTCACGACTCGTGCGCATGGCGATCACTGTGCGGGGAAAACCTGGGGTAACATCTTGGCGTAAGGGGAGAGCACGTCTCGAGGATGCGTGTCAGCAGATAAACCTTGCTATATGAGGCCAAGGACGCGGCGTTGGAAGTATGATTCTCCTCGGGTTTGCCAGCGAGTTGCGTGCGCTAATGTGGCACCTAGGACTAATCTTGACACCTCGGGGGAGTTGGCTTTTGTTCTAAAAGAGCCTCTGCGTGGATGCGCGTATTTTTCAGTGTACTTTTATATTTCGAGAATGTCTGGAAAAGACCGTTCGAAATGCAAGTACGTCCTGGATCGATCGTAGGCCATAGGTGAAACTGAAAGAGCTCAAGGTAATGAAGGTTCTCACTTACATAGACGAAAGGGTGCAAGCGCGTATCCTATTTTCTGAAGATTAGGTAGTATCTAGATCGATCCTGTTTTACTGGGTGAAATCCTGAGTATGTCAAATTCGACAGCTTACCCTGATTCTCTTCTCTGGCCCCATCAAACGTTTCGTTCACCTCGCGTTGCTTACAGGACTTCTTTCGCAATACCTGGCATGGGAGTGGAGGAACTCGGAGCGCAGAGGCAGCAGCCGCTGCACATTTTGCCTGACCTTTCTGGTAGACACATCGTGTCTTTTGAGCATACCTGGCATATTAGTACCCTGAGATGATCAGAAAGCAGGTGAACTCGGCCTGAGGCTCCAACAGTGGATAAGCTCTGGAGTTTGACGGTTCGATAGTTGTCACGAATACGACCTACAGCGTGACAGTTGTCCTTACGGATCGAGCGCGACGGAATTCAATCTTGATGATAAGCTTGAACCACAAGTTGTCTTGAGCAGCTGTCAGGTGTTCCTTTGGTACCAGCGAGAAGGGGTGCCTGGAGCCGTTGAACGGAAAAGCTGGGATCGCTGCGTGTCTTCTGCATTTCCGTTTCCACTCATTTGGGCAGTGTTGCGGACTGAGCCAGGACTGGAAGTGTAGATGTTCGCGTCATGTTCTTGCATCGTGAGGCGGTAATTTCGGACTCCGACTCTCCGACCATACAACGCATATGCATCTATTCGTCCGACCGGCAGCATCAACTCTATACTCAGGAGACGCTGAGCTTATCATTGCAGTAAATGTCGACATCGATTGCGCCGTATATTGCGAATTGATCCGCTTTACGAGCGTGATGGCACCGCGGAGCGATGACATGAGAGTCTTTGTTTATGAGATGACCGCATCATTGCCGGCTGACAGCTGCTCGGTCCACCCCTGCGTCACCACAACCCCAGAGTCTCGCTTCAGAATGTGGATTGATTCGCCGCCACATGAGCTCATGAAGAGGTGTTATGACGAGGTATTCTAAGCGAGTTCATGACGCCCAGACCTGCTGCGTGATCGTACATAAACAGTACCTCCTCGTTGTCTATAAGATCCATCCTCTCATCATGTCATCTGCAGCACTCAAGTTCCGCGCTTTCACACGACCAATCGTCCGATCAACACCCATCTTCCGCAACAACACCATCAGAATGTCTTCCACCAACGAGTACGGACAGGGCAAGTCCCATGCCCAGGGCGACTCTGCTGTCCCTGGAAAGATCCAGGAGGCCGCTCCCTCAGGTCTCGAGGAGGCTCTTCCCGATAGTGTATGTCAAGTTTATCATGACACTCATCTGAATAAGTTCTAACACTTTCATCAGGTCCATCCCACTGGAGGCAAGGCCGACCAGAGCACTTCACAGACACACGCAAAGGACGGCGGTGACGCCTCCATTGTTCCCAAGAAGATTCAGGAGATCCTTCCCGAGTCCGTTGAGCGTGCTGTCCCTAACGCGATTCACGACACTGGCGACAAATAAGCGCTTCGCCACCATAGTCACGAACGAGATGATTGAGTGCAATGCGCTTTGATCGCAGCACAATAGCTATGTACTAGTATCAATGAACGTTAAACCACCATCTATATCGCTTTAATTGAATCTACGTGACGTTTGATGACGTGCCGTACGTAGTGACACTAAAAGGCTTACTACTATCATGAGCGTTTATTTAGTCGTCTTAATGCAGCTTATGTTCTGCGCCAACACGAAATAGAATTAGACCAGAATTACGCAAGACCAGATTCCACCTCCTCCTTACTAATTAATCTATTGCATGCAGAATATCGACGAGTGTAGTGGAAATTTATATGTGATGCGACCATTGCAGAGCTAGGGAGTGCTGACATGGCATAACTCGAGATCAGGAACACTAATAATTTCATCCTCGTCAACCATATAGCAGTCAGCTTCACGATATCTCTAAAACCATACAGTCACTCTGCCATCGACAAACATTCTAAGAAGCCACTCTGACTGTGATAGGCAGCTGTCGTCGGCTAGACCCCGCATGTGTAAGCCCCGCTTCCGATCCACTGCAACTTCTGTACGGTCATAAAAGCTACGTGTTGACTTGTTCTTTTCAAACTTCAACTAAACTTATCAGACGAAACTAAAATCAGGGTCTTTACACCATCACTTTGTTACAATGGCCGCTAAGCTCGACATCGAAGTAAGCATCGTCCCCTGGCCGATATTTCGGACCGACTTGCTGAACCTAGACAGACCTACGCCGGCAACATCATCAACAATGAGATCGTCTCGACACCCGAGACTCGCCATTCCATCAACCCAGCAACTGGCGAGGATTTGTACGAAGTTCCCATAGCCCGAAAAGAAGATCTCGACGCCGCTGTCAAACACGCTAGGACAGCATTCAAGTCATGGAGCAATACGCCCTTTTCCGAGCGCGCTGATCTACTTCTCAAATATGCGGATCTCATTGAGACTCATCGTGACGAGCTGGAGAAGTTGCTCACAACTGAACAGGGCAAACCGCTCTCACTCTCGCATACAGAAGTAGACTGCTGCTTGCTCTGGCTCCGGACCTTTGCTACTATGGAAGTTAAGGATGAAGTTCTGAAAGAAGACGACGAGAAGACTGTGTACTCTACTTACCCACCTATTGGTGTCTGCGCGGGTATCGTGCCCTGGAACTGGCCCATCCTGCTCGGCCTGGGAAAACTCGGACCGGCGGTGATTACAGGAAACACGTTCATCATGAAACCCTCACCATACACGCCATACTGCGATCTCAAGCTCGGCGAACTGGCAGCTCAAGTTTTCCCGCCAGGTGTCGTGCAAGTTATATCTGGAGACGACAATCTGGGACCGTGGATCACCGAGCACCCCGACATCGACAAGATTGCGTTCACGGGGTCGACCGCCACGGGGAAACTGGTCGCGGCGTCGTGTGCGAAGACGCTGAAGCGATATGTGCTTGAGCTGGGAGGCAATGATGCAGCGATTGTGTGCGAGGATGTGGACATCGACAAGTGTTTGCCCAAGATTGCGATGATGAGTTTCTTGAATTCGGGCCAGATTTGCATGTTGACCAAGCGAATCTATGTGCATGAGAAGATTTACGACGAGTTTAGGGACAAGATGGTGGAGTTCACTAAGAACAACATCAAGACTGGAAAGGGAACTGAGGAGGGCGTTGTTGTGGGGCCTGTGCAGAACAAGATGCAGTGAGTAGATGAGGACCTTTTGTAGAAGAGACGTGCTAACGCCGATAGGTTCGACAAGGTCAAGGACATGTATGCCGAGATTGAGAAGAGCAATTGGAAGACTGCACTGGCTGGGTCTACTGGGCAGTTCGAGCACGGGTACTTCATCACACCCGCGATTATCGACAATCCACCCGAGGATTCCCGCATCGTCCAGGAGGAGCCGTTCGGCCCTATTGTGCCTTTGCTGAAATGGACTGACGAGGACGATGTGATCGATCGAGCGAATGCGCTCAAGACCGGACTCGGAGCATCAGTTTGGGGAAAGGACTTGCAACGCGCAGAGCGCATGGCGAGGCAACTGTCTGCTGGTAGTGTTTGGGTGAACTCGCAGTAAGTGCTCAGCTTATTGACGTACTAACGCAGCCTGCTGACGGTGCATACTCAGCTTCGACGTCGCCCCTGACGTCCCCTTTGGTGGGCACAAGCACTCTGGAGTCGGAATGGAGTGGGGATACGAGGGACTCAAGCATTACTGTAACAGCCGCAGCCTATGGGTCTGGAAGAAGGTGTTCGAGTAGGAGTATTCATCATCTTGTAAGCCTGGGAAGAGCTCAAATCAAGACGTGTTCGTTTTCCGTAGTTAGAATAGAAGTAGTGCGAAATACCAGAGCGTGTTACGTCACGCTGGGAGTCATATCACTATTCTTCGATTGATCGCGATGGCTCCACGATTAAAACGTGGTATACCGATACTGTAGTGCATTCTCCAGCACCGGTGTTCTTTCCGAGTATCAGAAGTCATGGCGGAAAGGTCATTTTAACGTTCTCTGAGCTGTAGAGAACGGCAAGATGATACGTCTGTCGATCATCGCACCGGCACCCGCGTAAATTTGCCAAGCCTCGTTCGGTCTTTCCTTCCGTGTTGGTCCTCGGAATGAACTCACCAACTATCGTGACTCCGAGCTCTGATTCACCTTTGCACCAACAATAGCGTCATTCGCAGAAACTCCTCGAACGCTGGGTATGGCGGCCGATCGCCACAGGGGAAAAATCCATCATGATGAGCTTCAGCGTCATAACTTCCGGCATCCAACCCGTCACGCCACAGCTGTCCAAACCCATCTCAGTGATACGATCTCCATCTGTCATCCCAGCCTCACACCACCCCCATCTCCCAAGTCGCGATGCACATCTCGATTTACTCTCATGACAGCTTTCCCATGACGCTTCCAGAACTCCCGCCTTCCTTCCCCATAGAGCCGCAATTACCATGCTTCCTAATCGGGAATGTCTATCCTGTGAGCTTCTCTCAGCCTCACCACCGCCACGCCTCGAAACGCATGTCCATTGTGCCTAGTTTCGTGTTCGCGGCTCTGTCAGCTCATACCAGTGCGTCTACCCGAAGTGCTTCTCTTGGATTAGACCCCTGGTCCCTGCGCATATCACCGTTGCTGCCCATGTTTCTGTGTGTCATCGCGCCACCTTTCTCATGCACGCAACCACCTCAGTGTTTGCGCATCGGGTGGTAAGCCGACGTGCGTTTGTGCGTGTATGCTGGCGTGTCAAGCAGGCGTAGTGGGGCGGTTAGGTCCCGCAGCGCGTTCGAGATCCCTTCTAGCGACGGGTATGCACGGTGCTGGTCGGCACCCCTGGCGCGAGGATAGTGGGTGTAGGGCGCAGGAAGAAAATTTTAATGGCTGCGAGGATGAGGCTTGGCAGCCAATTGCGGTGTGGTAGGGGTTTGGTAAGTTCTGTGGCGCTGTCTGGTGATGGGAAGAGGATTTGCGGCGGTGAGGGTGGTGGAATTGGGCGTTCTCGATGTAAGCTGCCAGAATGGCGTGCAATGGTGTCAGGATGTTGTCAGCCTTATGCATTCCGTGTAGGAGCTTTCATTAGGGTGGACTTCACGGGTTGCATGTGAAATTGAAGTTGTGTAGTAGATGTGGATTTGTACAGCCTGGCTGCGTATTACTATGAATTTGGATATGGGACGAACTTTTCCTTGGAAACAATAAACGCCAGTGGTATACCGTACAGAGGAGCTCATGTAGGCTCAACTCAACCACAACCCAAAACTCCTCGCTTTGTGCGTACACAAGAGTGGTGAAAACAATGCCCTGTCAGGCAAGCAAATGGGTATATCCTACACAGTCCACCAGAAACTCAGAAATGAATCGCCAATCGACATGAGAAAGAAATTCGTAAAACGTGCTGATGTCGCCAAAACCGACGATATTAAAGTCGTTCCAATGTGGGGTATCATGCTTAGCTCTCAAGGCTGAATGATGCTGAGCGAGAAGTCGTAGTACTGTCAGGGAACTGAATCTCAACGTCGTCCATGTAGGTGGGTGGGCTAGCAGGAACATCCTCGTAGACCGGGGGCTGTTCCTCATCCCAAGCGATACCCATACCGGAGCGTTCGGTAAGGACAAGGTGGAACTGGGTGCGGAGAACGCGTGCAGCACCTGTGGGGGTCGCCTGACTAAGCTTCTTAAGTGGTGCCCACTCCTCAGCAACAACCATTTCGATGATGAGGTTGTGCTTGACGCTCATGCCGCTCTGGCTGTCCATGTCGCAAAGTGGCTTCAGAGCAACGTTGCAAGCGGCGTTGAACTCAACGTCAATCTCGCCGCGCTCGAAGTCGGTCTTCCAACCAGTCTTGACCTCCTCATTGGCAATGGCGCGAACATCTTCGTGAAGCACGCCCTTGCCTTCGCCACCAACCTTGGAGATATGCTTGGCGCAAGCGGGAGCAATGAACTTTTGTGTCTCTTCAATGCGCCAGTTGAGCTTCCTGAGTCTCCAGCGAGTCTGCGAGTCTGCCTTGTTCTGGACAATGCCAGATAGGCGCATCTCAATGGGGAAGTCACCAATTGGGTGGATGACTGGAGGCAGCTTGACGGAGGCAGTCAAGTTTGTTGGCGGGAAAATGCGAATCGAGTGCTTCTCATTTCCTGGGAAGATTGCACGTCTGACGTCGACTGCACGCTTGTAGGTGAGCTTGTCACCCTTGGAGGTAGTGGCTACCGCGGAGAGGTAGTAGTCAAGCGTGGCAAGACTACCGTGGGTGGTGGCTGGCAGGTGACCAGGGAGCAGATGGCTGAAAGGGTAGCTGTGGGGTCCATTGCGCAATGTGGTTGGGTGCGTCAGAAAATCCCAGCTGTGAATCTCAGTGTTTTGAGTGGCGCAGTCGCTGCAATGCTGAGCTACGGGCTTCTTGGTGGTGACGATTGCAAGGAGCTTCATCTCGAATTTGTCGACGGTGATGTGGGGCTCATGCACGTTGAGCATGAGCTGACCAGTAAAAATGGCGCCCGCTGACGTCTGTGGGTTGTTGTAGAACACCACAGGTGGCGACTCGACGTTCATGTTCATGGATGCAGCCACGTGTGGTTCGAGCTTGGGGCTGGTCTTTGGCGTGCCCTTTGGAGTGCCTTTTGGCGAGCCTTTCTTGGAGTGGTCATGGCTGTGGTGTCGGACAAAGGGGAGACGAGCCATGATGAGGTTTTCCTGAGACTTGTTCCTCTCTTCGACTGGGGGTGCGTAGGAATAAACAGGAGGGAAGAGAGGCTGCGGTGTGGTGGATTTGTGGTGGTCCAGCTTTGGCAATGGTGAAGGCGCAACCCTGGCGAGGGACTGGAGCAAACGGCCTGGCATGGCTGAGAGAAGATTCTGGGGTGCAGCTGCAGGAGGGCAGTGATTGTCCAATGACGTTGTTGGCTTAAGTCCGGGTAGCCAATGTAAACAGACGTGGTGTGGCGCTATGCTTTCACGAGTTGATTTTGTGCGAATTTAGTTGATGTGTAAGATGTTGAGGCAGAAACATGTTCTGGGGAAGGTTTGATATCAAAGCGCGGTCGTCGTCTGGGGAAGGCAGGTCCTTATAAAGAAGTCGTCAGAACGATTTTGACTTTTTACTTGAGAGAAATTCCATGACTGGGTGCCTCAAGCGCTTTTCGCATGATGCCATCGGGAACAAAGACCCAAGCTTTCGCAGTGAAAACGCTAGGCTGCACAGAGCAGGCACACCCCTGTGCTGTCTGCAATTTTTGGGTCAGGAGGCAAGTGCGCACGGTCTGCCGCTCTCTCGTGATCGCCTGCTGGAGCGACGCCGCGCTGTCGTGCTCGCTGGCGGTTTGGACGTCAAGTTGCGAGCGACAGGCTCTCCGTCGCGTCTGCGCCCGGCAGCAGTGCGGCTGCCTGCGTTGTCGAGCTGACCGCCTGCCCAACCGGCGTCAAGACTACCAACACGATGAGCTGCCACGCAATGCCCGTTTCAAGCTGCTCGTTCAGGGCCACAATTCCTGTGCAGCAGCATCGTGGGCCATTCGCTTGGGCGCGGGCAACAGGTGCGGGCAACAGGCGCAGCTCGCCGACGGGTACTTCCTACTTGCACGACGCATCATGCTAACCTCACGTCTCCACCAGATGGACGACTCTGGGGTACTCAACTTCCAGAATCACGGCACGGTCAGCTGCCGCCTGACACCATTCGTGGGTAGCCCTCCGTCTGTGACTGCGAACATCTTGGAACACGGCACCCCGCAAAATGGCGTTGTGATGCGCTCAATGCGGATGAATGTTGAGCATCTCCGTGGAAGTCGCTGCTCGGAGTGCCTTCCCCTCATACATCAAGGGCACACTTGTCACCGCTGCGTGACCGCCTGACTTGCTCCCAAACAGCCCCTTACGCACCTTGCCAGCGCGATCAAGGTTGCCAACGGATACCTGCGCAGCTCCATCGACACGCAGTCAGAACATGACTGCGAGCACCTCGATTTGATGCCAAGCCGCCGGTGTTATGTAAAATTTTCCCAGGGTTCGTCGACCAAGCAGAACAGCAACTGGCGCCCGTGGCACGAGAGCTCCACATGCTCACCAAGACTCACAGCAATTTCTTTACACATTTTGGCAGGCCGGCCCGGTGCCTTGCTGATTTCATCAGCTTTCGTGTCAGAAACCCACATGTTGAGGCTCTAGACTGCCCTGCACCCATCGCCGCCTTACTCGATCGCGAACAACCATTAATGCCAATTCTACTCCGTATTCACTCCGAGTGCCTGAACACCCCGTCGGACTTCCCCGACGAGGCATCTGGGTCCGAAGCTGCTCATCTCAGGATTGTGAGTCCCGAACTGACCAGATCAGAACACCAAGCCAATATCCTCACGATACTTCGCTTATTGCCGGTGCCATCAATCGGACACCTTGCCGTTGTGCGGTCCTGACACAAGATGAGAGGCGAGATACGTTTGTCCCGATTAGGAAGCTCATCGGCAATCTCATTCGTTGTTAGACGAGACGAATCAACCATGGGGATCTCGTCCTTGCGCCATGTGTTGCCTGACCCTGGACCAAGTTTCTGTTGCATACCACCAATTGCGTTTGTCAACTGCAACTGCCTGCGTTCGACAGAGTCACCATGCCACGCATTGCTTCAGAGTCATCATGTTGCGACTTTGCGTGCTCTGGCGCCATCCCTTGGTACCTACGGCGTGCCATGTCACCATATGCTGTACACATCGGCCAATTTTTCACCGCTTTCCAACTCCCCATTCACATTGTGCCCAAGGCTTCAACGGCAGAGCTTCCGTTAAGCTTTATGATTGACTCGCTACTCTTCCCGTAAATCTTGTTGCCCTGCATTGCGGCTCTTGAGGCCTCGATCAAGATCTTGGTTCACAAATGCTTCTAGATGGACATAAGACCTTATCGCCATCACGCGGTACCAAGGTCCGGCCTCAATAGATGAAGTTTAATCATCTGAGTCAACATGTTCTCCGTACAGACCTCAAGCCACGAGGCTGCGGCAACGGAGCCGCTCCCCGCATCCACTGACAGTTGCGTGTTTTTATGCCGTTCCGTGCTCATTGCGATGACCTCAAATGGATCCAGACTGTCTTTGTGTAGTTGAGCAGTCCGCTGCACAAGTGTGTGTATACATGACAGCCATGATCCGCAACTCGATACCCCATACTGAGGACACGCCTCAAAGTGTTCGTAGTCGAGGTACACTGTGTATGTTCAAGGAAAACACTATACTACCACGAGCTAGGTTCGATCTACATATGTGCACAAGACATGACCCTTCCCGACGATTACTGTCTTGTTCACTACAGCATCATGTTCAACCTGCAGTGCCCCACAACAGTACTCAAAATGCATCGTACACAAGACTGGCCATCGTCGGCTCTTCTGGCGACAAGAGCGTCTACTGAAGCTATACCTACTCATGACACTTAGACTACGCACAAACTACGACCTACAGACAACCCACAGCTTACGCTACGTTCCACGCTACGAGTACGGGTGCACTTGCGGTTGCTACCCGCTCTTGCACATCCTGTGGAGTTGGCGGTGCTCCACTTAGGACTGCGTACTGTGTTAGTGCGAGAAGGATGTGTAAAAGATTTTTCTTTGGTGTGGAGGGGTAGACCTGAGTAATGGGAGACCGGTGAGAGATGCACTGTGTAGTAGTGACTCGTGGTCGATGTGGACGTGTGATGCTGGGTCAGGTTGGGCATGCATTCGGCTGGTAAGGAGTGAGGCTTCGCCTACAGTCGTCTGGCTACACACTACTCAGATCACAATTCACACAAAGTCAATATTTGGCATATGCAACAATTCATTAGATCGTGCTATATGCCTGACGGAACACCGCTCCTTCCCATTCCTTGACCCGCGCACTCATCAAAGAATGCGTCGTTGTCCTGGTCGTGATATTGCGTTTACCCATCGTTCTTGACATCGTGCGAGCCGTCAATAAAGACGTCGCGCTTACTCGTCGTCATCCTCAGCCTCGTCGTTGACGACGTTGAAGAAGCGGAGCTCGTAAACACCCTTGGAGGTGGAGACGACGCGGAGCCAGTCACGGAGCTGCTGCTTCTTGAGGAACTTCTTGGTGCTGTTGAATGAATTAGCCAATGCCTCCCAAACCCACAAACATGCGCAATCGCAGCATGCATATAGCGCTTGTGTCTGTACATACAGGTACTTCAGGTAGCGGCCGGAGAATTCCTGGTGAGCAATGACCTCGATCTTGCCATCGCCCTGCTGGGAGATCTGGATGACGTCGCCGAGGTTTCCGGTGCGGCCCTCAACCTTGATGCGGTCGTGGAGGAACTTCTCGAAAGCCTGGATGTCGAAGATCTTGTCGTTGACGGGCTGGCTGCAGTTGATGATGAACTTCTTCGTCACCTTCTGTGCCTTCTTGGCCGATGCCTTCTACATTGTACTTTAGCCTACTGTTCGTATAGTGCGCGTCACGAAGACGGCAGACAGCAAAGCGGTGTACGTACGGTGTTGGGTGCCATTTTATATGTGAGGGGGGAAGCGCAAAGAAGTGGTTATCCTGCGTGAGAGCGTGTGGTGTTGCGGTTGGAGATGTTGCGGTCGCTAATTTTGCGATCGTGGGCGCGCTAAAAATGCCAAGATTTTGTGCGCGATCCACCGTTCTGATTGGCTTGCATTGGACTTACAGTCAACACCACATCAGCCATCGTGAAGTAGATGCGTCTTTGTTTGCCATCTAGAGAAATACACGATCGCGTCACCCTGCTATTTCGAAGACGTGGGTCTAATCTTAGTCATTTTGTTGAATTCCATGTCATGGCGCCCGCCCAGTATGTGGACTTTATTTGCTCATCGAGCTCCGTTGATTGAATTCACATTTGGCAAGGGCAAAAGATATGGGGAGGTGGTTTTCGAAACTGTTTTTTGATTGTACAAAACATTTTGTTTACATACGTACATACTTCTGAAAGAAGTCATCTGCACAACGAACCTCTGACAAGCATACTCGCTATTGTGGTGGCAATAGCATATCGGCCTCGTCTGCCGTAAAGCTTGGACTATCTTCGTAAGATGAACCACTCCCAATATCGATCCCTCCCACAGAGAAAGTCCCCAAAGATGCATGCAGTCGCTTGCGAGGCTCACATAGGATAGCTCGGCAAGAAGGACATGCGTTTGAACCCTTCATCGCAGAGTCGTTAACCCATATGTCCAAGCAACGCTCATGGAAAGTGTGTCCGCACTTCGTCAGCACCGGTCGCTCTTCTTCTTGGTCTCGCTCTGTACCATCGACCTCAGTAACGCAGACAGGACAGACCGTATCGCCCAGAACCGACTCAACAGGCTTGCAGAAGGTCGACAAGTCGATACGCTCACCAACCCCATGATACTCAGCTTCGCTGTCATCTACATCAAACTCGATCGGCCGAAGCAATGGAAATGGAAGCTCGTAGTTGTAGTAACAGTCTTCCCGTCTATACGCACGAGAAAATGCTACCATCTGCTTGAAACCGTACTTCGCGCGGAGCGCAGGTAACATCTCACGATACATGGTTGTGTTGATTCGTGCGGTGATATCACTGTTGAGACAGCAAGCTTTGTCAATCTCAGCCCATGTCTGTATACTACGCAGCTCTTCTATGCCAGATCGGTACGCTGGATCTGCATCACATTGCCGGTGCATCAATGTCCGAATCAAGGCAGCCAACTCTCCCAAGTGCATATTCCAAGGTCTGACATTGGGACAGCGACAGAAGACGAAGACTTGAAGCTTCAGGATGAAAGAGTTGAGTTGGGCGCTCGTAGGCTCTTGGAGGAGAAATATTCCCAGGGTGAGGATACATTTCCGTAACACCGAGAAGAGCGCGCCGACTTCCTGGGGTGATGTCGACTCGATGGCTGATTCTGTGGCTGCGAGTATGCTGGTACAATACTGTCGAACTTCGGTCGATTCTTCGGGCTCCACCGATATCATTTCAGGTCGGTGCCAGCTGACAATCTGGTAGGCTTGGAGCCGACGCCTGTAAAACGCAAGTATGAGACGATTGAGCATGTTGAGTTGTGTGATGATGTTGCTTTCATGGGCAAGCTGCGAATGATGTGGCCAAGATAAGCTGATGCTACCTTGAGGCGGGTGAAAGAGCGTGGAATAAGCAGTGAAAGAGTGAAGCACGTTTCACAACGTTCATCGTACGTGAGTACACTGTTTGGAGTCTACACGACAGCATAAGTCGGTGTCTCGTGGAACTAGAGCAAACACAGGGCAGATTGGCCACTAGCCTAATGAGTTCGTTGTGAATGAGCCACGTTCACGACTGAACTTTCAGCGCTCATCAACTGCCACTAGACTTTCACGCGGTTGTCGAGGAGGCGTTTCAAAAGGATGTTTTCGCAAGGGTTGATGATCATTCACCGTAAAGTAGTGCTTCTTTAATGAACAACAATGGCATTCATGTATTTGTCTTAGCCTGACACTTTCCCGGTTCTTGACACTCAGACTTACACTTGTTTCTTAGAACCCATGTTTCACATACACACAAAGCCTGAATATGAGCTATCGCACCAGTTGAAGAAACGTTCGAGTGAAAGGTGGACTGATGAGGTAATGGTCGAAAACGGGACGAGATCGAATACCATAGACCAATATTCGACCAGTGGGCACATGGGTGAAGCGAGGTGAATAAACGGCGTCACTCATAACATGTCAGCTGCGCCCACAAACCTTTTTCGATCCTCGTGCTGCAATACCCTTACTCTCTTCGACCTTTATACCAACTCATGTACCCTCAGTCGTCTTCGCAGCACTCTTATGCACGGTATCTCGGTACGCACACAACATGCCAAAGCATAAACCACCTCCAGCATCTATGACGCCTCTGACAGCTTCCGTACCAGGCCCTACCGGCCCGCCAGGTCCTCCAGGTCCTCCAGGTCCTCCACTGGAGACACTCGAGCAGCGAATCTACGATCTGCTTGCACCTTTTCGTGAGCTCGAATTTGGTGGTGGTAGCGACGGCGATTTGCGATCTCACAAAGATGAATGCAAGGCACTCATTTTGTGTGGTAAGTAACTTCATCCACCGCATAAACTGCAGATGCTGATCTATAAGAAAGAAAACATCGCTTTCATCATACGGCACAACCAGTCCAGCTACGGCAAGGTGATCGAACCAAACGATGTCTCCTTCGCAGCGAAAAATTGGGTTTCCAAGGCAGCAGGCAACAGCTTTGTTGGTATCAGCGTGTTCGTCAACGGCAATGGCTTCACCCACACGGTTCTCAGGACGATCCTCGGGAAGGATGACAATGTGATCGAGAAGCTGGCTGAAAAGGCGGATGAGTTGCTGCAACCCTTCTTCCCAGGAATTTGAGTGCCATACGGAACGTCTAGCCCAAGTGTTCTGATGGCGGCATGTCTGTCGTGGCTGCACGCATAAGGAAGGGGTTTGCTACTTAACTGGCGAGAAGTCCTGGCGTCTCCCTTTTGCAGACGCTCCACGTTTATAGCGAATTCGAATGAATGTGGACTAATCCACGAACATATTGTGTCTTATAAATATCGTATGTAAACATACACACTCCCACGTACAAGAATGTATTATACAGGTCTATTGTACGGGCATATCCAATCAGGGTTGCATGACGCCTCCACTAGTATCAACGCTTTCTTCACTCAACATGACCTCAATTTCCTGTAATAGATCGTCGGTCTGTAATTGTGTCGACTCGCTACAGTTGCAGCCACTGGTAGCAGCAGTGCCGACCGTGGTATTAGACAACACGCCGAAAGGAACGTCGCTCATAGGAGTGCTAATGAACCTGGTGATGGGCAACAGGCCTGAAGTGCAAGAGCGGATCGGCTGTAATTCCAGAATAGGTTTATGATATGGGCAATTCATACTGAGGTGCTGTCTGAGTAAATCAGTAGTATACGAGCCATACTGCTAGTGACATACTCTGCCTCCCGGTTTTCGACGAGGAAAGTTTGACGGAAGATAGGGCTGAACACTGTTGGATCAGGCTGTGAAGTGGCAAAACCAGGAAGGCGAAAGCATGAGAAGGATGGACATTAGAGCATACACATAGGCAACGGATGCGTAGAAGTAAAAATGGTCAAACCATCTCACTAGTCATACGCTATCACAGGTGAACAGCTGATTGCCCGAATCAAAACGACTATCCAGAGTCCATTGCTTCTAGAACCAAGCGTATGTGGTGGCTTACCTACCAGCATCGACACGTTCGCTATGTTGTGAACATCATACGTATTGCTGACCACCCTCCGGAACTGTTTTACTAGAGCTTTTACAGCAGTACATGGCGTATATCCTGGATCCATAGGGAGCGGAGCATTTGGTCTTTCCCGAAGGGGGCGCATAAGGAGGAAGGCGAACTGCCAACCAACAACCACATCTTCGGGTCAACATCTACGATGTTGTAACCCCAATAAGACAATAATAAGATCAATCTTAGCGACAGTGACTACAGCTAGACGTGTATCGATCCTTTAGTATCTGACGTGCGTCAATCTCCCAGATCATTGTATTCCGCGAATGGCAGGAGGTTTCGACTGAGCTTGGAGGGCTGCGGTCGCCGGCAGAAAGTATTGAGCATTCTGACAGGATGACATAACCAGCGGTGACAGCTGCACATCTGCTGGGGTACGAACCGTGACGTAGATACGATTTTCCAGAGCATGCACACGTCGATGCGCATTGTTGATTCGTGTAATCGTTGTTCTTGTGACAGCTCACACTAAGAAAGAGGAAAAGTGCTCGTGCTCGACGGGAACGGCGTTCGAGAAGACGTACCCCTGCTTCCACATGGTTGATCATGCGGGTCGAACGATATGTGGACCATGATATGCATGGCTTCCCGATGCGTGAATTGAGCGGTGTAGCTGCGTTAAACCTAATCACGTTAGTAGCTGTGAACTGTCTTTTCACCGCTTCTGTTGCCTTCTGAGCGATCAACAAGAGCGACTCATGATGGTGTAGAGTTAATACCTTTATGTGTGATAGGAAGTCAGCTTGAGTGAGGTGGCATATGTGTTGGCTTAATACGCATGTGAGGGTGGGTTTACAATACGTACATGGCATGTGTTCCATGCACACAACACCCCATGGAGTCAACTGAAGAGTACTTGTCGAAGGTCGGTAACGATCGTTCGTTGTCCAGACGAACAACAGTCTGCCGTGAGAGTGACGCACTTGACAATCGTTGACACTTATGTCTAGCTCCCGCGCTCACAGGAAAGCTAGCAAGTAGGCGACGATCGTCTGGTCTAACGGCGGTGTTGGCACCCTCTGATGAACATATGATCTCTCAGCAGCCTCTGGCCTAATGTATACTGATAAGCTGCCCAGCGGCACGTCTGGTTGGCGCGCTGTTGAAGGCGATCGTGTTTCGTTTTCGGATGAAAAATACAAAATAAACAGATGCAACGCGTGACACGAGACGCGTGGCTCATCCGAATAGAGTATCCCAACTGTTCAGATGTAGCTTGAAACAATCGCGACACACCAAATTAGTGCATCTCAGCAGGAGGAGGGCACACAAAACCTTGTGAGGCGTCAAGCCGGACGATACAGGAATTGGACGAAGGACTGGTCCTGAAAGTGGTGCAGAGCCGCGGCAAAGAGGACGCGCTAGTTACCCTGATCTGGGTTGGCTCGATTGCGGAGTCGGAAGGTGGGGGAATGGTTTTCGAGACATGTCAAACCCTGCGATAGCCGTGACCGTCCATTTTCGCACCGCGTAGCATTACCAAACTCCTAATTTGATTGTTACATGCAACATCTGTTTTCATATTACACAATGAACGGCACGAACGGAACCAATGGCACGCCAGGGGGCCCAAAGCTTCTGTGGAGGCATTCCTCTCCCAAGAGCACGCCCATGTACCAATACCTCCAAGCAGTGAACAAGACACACGGACTAGGCTTCTCAACGTACCAAGAACTCTACCAATGGAGTGTTGACAACATAGATCACTTCTGGCAGAGTGTTTGGGACTTTGTGGGCGTAAGAGCGCAAGGGCAAGCAGTCAGAGTCAGTCACTTAAACATCTGTCTGGAGTCCTTTGACTGATTTGAGGCTAGGCAATCGACCCCAATGCGCCCATGTTCCCTCGACCTACATTCTTCGAAGGTGCGACGCTGAATTTCGCTGAGAACCTACTCTTTCCTACCCAAAACGTCGATCCGGAATCGCCCGCCATTATCGCCGTTACCGAGACGACACGCGAGACTGTGACATGGACAGAGCTCAGGGAACGAGTGAGAGAGTGTCAGGCTGGAATGAAAGCTCTTGGTCTACAGAGAGGCGACCGAGTCGCTGGATATGTTGCAAATCACACAAATGCCCTCGTTGCCATGCTAGCGGCAACATCGCTGGGCGGTATCTGGACAGCCGTCAGCCCGGACACTGGAGTGCATGCTGTGTTGGAGCGATTACGGCAGATCGAACCTGTCGTGCTTTTCGCTGACAACGCTGCCTTCTACAATGGCCGTAGCCATCCAGTTGTGCCCAAGGTCAGCGAGATCGCAGCTGGTCTGCCCTCTCTTCAAGCGGTCGTGGTCTTTTCCACTGTCTCTTCGGTCGAGGTCGATATCAGTTCAATCAAGTTGTCACTAGGTAAAGCATACGACTTTACCACGTTCACAAGTTTGTCAAAGAACCCTGAACTCAGCTTCGAACAGCTCAGTCCTGACCATCCGGTCTATATACTCTACTCAAGTGGTACGACTGGTGCTCCAAAGTGTATCGTCCACGGAGCCATCGGTACGCTTCTTCAGCACAAGAAAGAACATGTCATCCATTCTTCGATAACACCTTCCTCCCGTCTCTTCTATTTTACGACCTGCACGTGGATGATGTGGCACTGGCTTGTCTCCGGTCTCGCCTCAGGCGCAACACTTGTCCTATACGATGGTTCTCCCTTTCGCTACGTTGATGGCAACGATTCCTCAAGTTCTGTTCCAGATGATCTTGCCATGCATCGATTGATTGAAGAGTATGATATTACACACTTCGGTACATCTGCCAAATACCTCTCTATTCTAGAGCAAAAGTCAGTGGATCCCAAGGCTGCTGGTCTTGCTTTGAGCAAGCTCGAAGCGATTTACTCGACAGGATCACCTCTCGCACCTTCCACATTCTCCTATGTTTACTCTGCTTTTCCACCCACAATAAACCTTGGCAGCATAACAGGTGGCACTGACATCATCTCTCTCTTCGGTGCACCGAACCCTCTGATACCCGTATACGAAGGCGAGATCCAAGCCGCAGGGCTTGGCATGGCGATTGCCGCATTCGATTACACCGGCGAAGACATATCGTCCACTGGCGAACCAGGTGACCTTGTTTGCACAAAGCCCTTCATCTGCCAACCTGTCGCATTCTGGGGAGGTGAAGGTGTCAAGAAATATCAAAGTTCATATTTTGATAAGTTCACAAATAAGAATGGAGAGCAAATCTGGCACCACGGCGACTTCGTACGCTTCAATCCCAAGACAGGTGGTATCTGGATGCTTGGACGAAGTGATGGTATCCTGAAACCGGCTGGTATTCGCTTTGGCTCCGCTGAAATATACAACGTTGTGCTTGAACACTTTGCTGAGGAAGTTGCTGACGCATTGTGCATCGGGCGACGAAGAGAGAACGACGCCGATGAGACCGTAGTGCTGTTCTTGAAGATGGCAGAGGCTCACAAGATCACCGATGATTTGGTATTGAGCATCAAATTGGCAATCAAGAGCTCTCTAAGCGTGAGACATGTACCAGCTGTCGTCCAAGAGTGTCCTGAAATACCAGTGACTACCAATGGAAAGAAGTGAGTTTGTCAACTCACCGTCGCACATTACCGTACTAACAGCAACCAGGGTTGAGGGCGCGGTGAAGCAGATCCTGTGTGGCCTTAATGTCAAGACATCTGCCAGTGTTGCAAATGCTGCGTGTCTAGACTGGTATCGCGAATGGGCGCGTGCACATTAGAGTAAGAATATTTGTGGATTAAGACTTTGAGTTGTGATTTTCCATCTCCACCTCACTCGTACATCTTTCATGCGCAGGTCCAACTCTTTCGTCAACTCTTCCTAATCCGCTCTTAGTTCTGGAGGAGACTGAAGGTCGTTCTATCAATTTCCTGCACGACAGGGCCGGTGAACGTTCTTAGCGCGTGCGCATCAGCAACATTGACTACAACTTCTCAATGCCTGCCACGTTGTCGTTCTGCCAGGATAGCCCGAGTTCTTCCGCTTCGGGGTGTGCACGCTTAACAACCCGAGCGCGAAGGAGTGCATTGCTGAGTCGAACAGAAAGATAGTCCTGTTGGACTAAAAACGCCACAAACAGATCCTGGGCTAGGATATCTGGTCCCGAGTCGGGTACCTGCCCGTCACATGGCCCCTGCGCGTATTTCCGCTGTCAGTCACCTACCATGGCTGCAACGAGGGAACCATGTCAGACATACATCTTCGCGTAAAACGCTGGGTTGCCTAGCATCCTAGTATCACGCCAGTGGCTGCAGCGCGCAACTGCGTCGCTGTTTTGCGTTCGGTCCCAGTCAAACCGGGATGTTGGTCCACACAGTAGGCGTTGGGCATCTATGCAAGTGACCATCGGACGCTTTGGACAGGCCTCAGCCTTGCGGCACGGCACAAGGCTGTGCCCACCTAACGATAGGCCACTTGCCTCAACTGGATGGTCTACCTACTTCATCTGGGTTAGACTACGTTCCCGCTTCCCCCCGGCCGTGTCACCGAATCTATGAAGACATCATGCTTGCCATTGGCCGGGGTTGCAAGGGCGTTCTGCTGGAGACGGTCGCACATAGCAATTGATAACCAATAAAATATATCTTGCGGGATTCTGCTCGAACAGGGTGCCTCGCATCGTTCGGCTCGTAACTAGACAATACGGGCCTCGACCGGATCCTGCGTTTCATGAAATAGCGGTGAATTATATGTCACATGAGTTTGGCCTACCTCGAAGTTATCACTGCGGCAGACTAGTCCTCGACGAGATCCGGGCCAGCCTCCCGTCACGGCTTGCGCTCAACAAACACAACCCTCTGAAAGAAGGCGATAGCGTAGTCTGGGGCCACTTTTAGAAGCTTCTCGCTTCAGCTGTACACCTATTGCGTCGACTAACGTGCATATTGTCTAGCGAGACAGGCATGGTGTTCTAGCTTATGCGTGGTGAGGGGGAAAGGACATGGCTTCCTGTGAGTGCCGTGCATCTTACGGACCAGGAATATCCCTTTCCAAACTCGGTCAACAGGATGCGAGATTCCACTGCGATCTCTCAGTCACGATCACCGTTACTCAGAACCTTGCAACAGACCCACACGTTTGTCGTGGCTTCCACTTAAACTCGTTTCGCGTGAGTCTAACGTACCCTGGGTACTGCGACAGTGGCAAGTGAGACAGCTTTTCTGTCCCCCTTTGCCTTACACTCTGCATCGCGTGCGACTCCTCTTGCCGATGCAGCACCGAAAATGAGCGTCCGAGCACCTAGGAGGAGCTTCCGGCTCGTCAATATGTTTTGCTTTTGAAAACTGTACGCTCGATACTTGCATGGAGCCAAGGTGATCATACAGGCCCTTGATCATGACCATGCTGAGAACATTTAAGTTGTCTCTTGTTCTTGGATTCGCGTTCAAAGCCTCAACATCTCAGCAGCAGATTCCCATTCCATACATATAAGTAAACATGTACGTACAGATCCCAGCAAGTCAGTGGCAGCAGCTTACTTAAACACCTCCAAGGGCTCATACCTTCATTCCAGATATGGACGCATGCATCTTTGGCGTTGGTGCTTGGGTTGATGATTCTCACCTGAAAATGATTGGAAGTGTCTTCATGGCGGAGCTAGACATGATCTCTGATCATGAGGGCGCCGATGGTATGTTCAGGGCTATCGACCTGCGCTATGATCTAACACTAGCAGGACGACTCAGACCTGTGCTCGTGGTTCCCCCGTCACATTCGTCTGAACCATGGTCACTTCTCTTCTTTGTTTCTTCTACGCAGGTGTGGTTCATCGCGCGTGATTTTGCACCACTGATCATTCATGGCGGTGAGGCAGCACTAGAAGCATCGCACGGCGTTGACTGGTCCGCAACGACAGAGTCGGCTGGGCCTGAAACTGGGTGGAACGACACAGCCACTGTGGTAAGCTTCGCTGTTCACTGGATCTGATCGGAACGGACTGTACAAGCACTTTTGCTTAGACTGTTTCGTTGAAGAACACCAGCTGCCTAGCCTTTTGTCGCTTTGTTGTTTTCTAATACCATCGAATTTTCGTACAGTCTTGATACCAAGAAGTAAAGCCTGACAGTCACATTTGAGCATCTCGAAAATCTGACCCTGTGAGGCTGTGCAACGTTGCCGCAGGTGCCTCTGCCATCGTCCTCCAAGTTCGATAGCGCCACACATCTAGGCAACAATCTATGGAGTCGTCCACTCCCTTCAATCCATAGACGCGAGATTAATCCTGTCACTGATCCCCAATGCACTCGTCAACTGGAGTGGCGACCTTCGATGGAAATCGCGTTCTACATATTTCGCGGTCACGCCCTACGAGGGCTTCGAGAACTTTCAAAACAAACATCCCTCGAGTCCCTGACTCTCGGGACCTCCACGTGCGTTTTGCTGCCCAGCGAAACGCGTCGTTTACGCGCTACCGCGTGTCTCAGCACCAACCGAAACACACAATCAACGACTGACTGCAAATCGCTTTCCACAAAGCCACTAAAGATCTAATGTACAGATTACCTTGGTCACTTATCTTCCGACTCATCTCGTACTCTATCTACACCACCCACTATCACCACGTCTTCCGTCGCTCGACGATAAGTACGACAAGATGCCCGCATCTCCTTACCATCCCTGACTGCGACAGTCACGAACTCAGCCCATCGCGAATCGGATCGCACTAAAATCTGTTGAGGGATAGAGATTGAGGATATTCGTGCCGATAGCCGAAGTCAGTTTCTTCTGGCCATGTAGCTTGGATGCTGCTACGTGCACCAAGCACCATGATGGGAGTTCGCGGTTTGCCGACATATACGTGTACCCAGCTTTGCACGTCTATGTCGTATGCCCAAATATTAAGCTTTCGTGCCAACACATCGACCTAAGCTTTGAACCTTGGTGTCCTCATCGCAAGGTCGAGGTTGAGGTCGGTTATACAGGTCATCATTGCTGCTCCACGGTAGCTTGGTGTTCCAAAACTCTCGGTTATACCTTCTATGAGACCAGTCATGCAGAGAATGTTTCTGGCTCTTAGCGCTGGCAAACTCGATCATTGCGAGTTCAGTTCGAGATGTAAGAAGCAGAACCTGACCAATAATAGCTATGTCTTTTCGCATAGCGTCACGAGAGTCGATGCCTCAACGATTGCAACGTCCGATAGTTAATCCTGCCATGCTGCGTCACGCAAAGAATACTCATCAACCAAATCCTGCTGCACAATTGCACTTGCATAAGAGGGCCTGTCGGGCCGAGACGCTGCTTGCTAGGGACGAGAGTATTCTGCGAGGAAACATGCTTTCCCACTGGTAACGCAGAACTCTCAAGACTTTGTATCTAGACGTCTTGATTGTGTCCTAATTTCGGTAGTTGAGCTGGTCGTCGAGTCAGGTAATCATCGACCTTTGCCCCTGCATCCCCATCTACGACACCGCTGGCAATTCTTTGGTCGTTCTTGACTCTTTGATCGACTGCGAAAATTTCTCCTTCCAGGATGTGGTTCGGTACAACAGCCCCTTCTTCCTCGTGATCGTAGTTCGTATCTCTGATATGATAGAAGCCAAGATAATAGAACACGCAGATGCCAATGAGATAAAACAACAGGATACCTCCAGACTCTGCCATGAATGGAATCCTGACACTGTCAAGACCAAAGCATATTGCCTCAACTGCACCCAGCACTCCACGGAAAACTCCCACGTAGTGCGTCAGTTTCTGAGGCGAGTTCGTAATGGCACCAATCCAATAGTAAACGATATTGTGCCAGAGTTGCGAGGAGACCCAAGTGAGCATAAAAAGAACAAGAGTCCATCCAAAACCAGTTTCGTCCCAGTCTGTAGGGTTGCTGGGTGGATTGTTACGATCGTAGTGTCGAGTCCTGGCCATCTCCCAAATGTATGCGCCAACGAGAGGGACACAAACACCTGTCAGGCCTACTAGACCGCGCTTCCGACGGCCCCAGCCTGGGTAGTCAAGCACTGCTTGTAAAGCCCATCCAGCCGGAATCTGCAGTACTACGGCAACAAATGCTAATACAGATCGTGTACGCAGGTTGTTCTTGAACGCTGAAGTCTTAGTCAGCTAGGTGTCGATCTCTACTATCGGAAGAGCGTACCATTGACCGATCCACTGTAAACTAAGAAGCCCTCGGAAGGCAGGAAAGCTGGCACCATCATAAGAAGTATTGGGTCTGTGAAGATCAACAAGTTGGACCTGAACTCATCCCAAGCTCCTCTGGCAGGGTGCACAGCCACGACAGAGCCATCGTCGCGAGTGAGTCTCTGTGGTCGGAGCAAGAGCAAACATAGAAATCCGCCGATAGACATAATAGTGATGAAAGAGATGTAGACCGATCGGGGCACCCCTGATACTGTGTCCGAGTTGCGGTTGATAACGACTGGAATGATGCCTCCTACGCAAGACCCTAATGCCTGCATATTCATCAGAATCGTTGCGTACGAGCCTTTATCTCTTTCTTCTGGGTATGCTGTGGCGATGTAACCGGCGGTTATAAACACCATTCCTGCTCCGACGCCGATGATGGGACCGCCGGCGTAAGGGTATCCTGATTTTCCAGTCTCGTCGTAGTACCATAGAGAACCAACATAGACCACATATGTCTGCACGCCAATACACATCGTGAGACCCGGTCCGAGCTTATTAAGAATCGAGCCACCAAAAGATGACGAGAAGAACCATACTGCACACAATGTCGCGTTTACAACCTGAACAACTTGTGCTGAATCTGGCCTGCCACCACCAGCACCGAGTAAGTTGAGTGCAACATACATACCCGCAGAGGCACTTGCTCCCACGCCCGATATGAGATTCTGCACCCATGGCCCATGATAACGCAATTGAGGTAGCCCAAGGAAACCCATAGTGACTAGGCGTTGTGTGAGGGATTGGAAAACAAATGGAATGCAAACTCTAGAGATGCTCTAGTGGCACTACATTCTCGCGACATGGAAAGCCTTACTTAAGATGACTCAAGTTGTCTTGAAGCAATAATTTCAGGGATCCAATACTAAAAGGTACGGGATGAAACCATTTTCGAAAGCCGTAGCACGGGTGAAATGGTGATATTCTAACTCGACTTAGCAACAATCGTCAGATTTACATTAGCAGCATGCCCATCTCGGACGAGCCAACGCAGACGCGGGTGAGATGTTAGTGTGGTGTGGCTTATGTGATAAGATGAGAGACGTTGATTCGCGACTCCATTCAGGGTTCCTAATGACAAACATGTTTCCCGACGACATGTGTGATGGAAAGCATCAGATCAAAAAGCAGGGATAAGTGTTTACCAATCTGGCAACAGATTACGATTACATAATGCATTATTCGTGAAGTATTAGTCGTGGTAACATGAATCATAAAAATCTAATGGCGTTCGAGAACAGCAAATGCACGACTCCAAGGTCCTGAGATGCGATGTTCACGTTCTCTGACAGGCGGCATCAGATCTGTCTCGCTACCATCCCGACTTGGCCTGTCTGCGCTACCCGTCAAGGTTCCCTGAGAGACTATCATTGTTGACTGGGATTGGGTTGATCTCAGGACTGTCGTAGAGGTCTTCCTGATCATGCCGTGTGGGACCTCTTGGATGTAATCCTCCTCGACGTTCTCTAAGTTTTTCTCGAAACGTGCTGGGGTTGGGGTCCTCGGCGAGATTGTTGTGCTTTGATCCGAGGTCGTCGAATTCTTTCGATCCCATCCTGGAGTAGGAGTTGGGCTCAAGCTCATTTGCGTAAAGTCGAGGGTAGAGATGAGTCTCGGCTCGCCGGATCTACGGAATCTGCCAAACCTAGTAAAACTACGGAAGCCTGAAGAATCTTTCTCGGATGGTCTACGTGATGACCTTCGATCAGAGTACCAGCTGTAGACTGAGCGGAAAGGTGGCAAGATTTGCTCGATGAGTGGGCGAAGCGGCAAAAGATTGCCGCAGATGCATGCCGATAGAATCTCGATAAGAGACCACTTGATGACATCAACATTGTCCCAGGTGGAATCGTATGAGTTTGAGTACTTCAAAACGTATTTGAGGCGGATGATGCTAGTGATAGATGCGCTGGTGTTGTTAGCAGACGCTCTGTATTTTAGGGGAAGTTGTGAACTTACAAAGATCCCACACTGATCAAAACTATCACACCTGCCTTTTTCTTGGTGCTCATCTGAAGTTTCCAGACTAGAGGCAAGGGCAAGAGCAGAATGATGAAGTCTTCCACGATGCTGAGACCTGCCCCTGTAAAGCCAATAGCAGCTGATACAGGTAGACACTTTGCATCGGTTATTGTCTTGTTCCAGATTGAATTGATTGGCCAGCATTGGAAGACAACAAGAAGGAAGAAAACAAGACCATGAACGAACATGAATGAAATCATCCCACGTATGCTCCATCTAAACCATGTGATGAACTCTGGGAATAGACGACTGTAGAGCGCAAGGATAGCCACCTTCGAGAATATCTGAACCAGGATGTACAGCATTTGGCAAATGTAGAATAGTTTGAGAAGCTGGACGGCGTTTTGCGTCGGCACATCCCAGTAGTGAAGGCCAAAGCCTTTTAGCGACATTTCAAGTATGATGATGGATACTGTGATAAGCAGCACCTGCAAGATATTAGTTGTCGCCTCTTTGTGCTAGCAAACTCCACTTACTGCAGCAACGATGGCATACGCATCGTCAGACCAGAGACGCCGTGTCTTCAGCCATCTCGAATAGAGACGAAGCATTAGGAAAGCTGAAGCCAATACCATGGTGGCGATGGAAGCTATCTTCAGTTCGTTCACGCGTGAGTCTTTTGGATATGCTTCGCAAAGATTGCTAGCAAATACCACCACCTCTGTGAAATGGTAAGATTAGGCTTCGAAACTAGCGAGAGGTTTACTGACTATTCTGATCAAGAAAGCCGCATGATCTTTGGACACATGTCGAGAGCTGAGCCTGCATCGTAATGTTGGTGCAAGCACATGCCGCCAGCTCTTTGGCGTTTGTCATAGCACAGCCTCCAGATGGAAAGATGTCTTTCATGACACATGATACCTAAACCTCATCAACTGGTGGACTTGAGGAACGAATTGGGACCACTTACTGCACACTCAGGTATCATACCTAGCATGGAAACTACAGAGGTAGTTGGAGTAATGTTCGTTTGTGCCATGGTCGATGACAACAGAAATATTGTTGGTAGTATTCGATGTAGAGCCAGCATCTTCATGACCTGTACGTTGTGAGCCACGGATCAAGGGTATAACACGGGTTATATAGACCTGGGTCACCCTGGGGCGTAGGTGGTTCCTTGAATGCGAACGGACGGGACGGGAGTGCTCGTTGCCAGTACGCTAACTCGGGAGTTTCATGTGGTAGACACACGCCTGATCCAGGAGCAAGATAACCCTGGGATCTCTCATGAAATGGACCATGAGATAGCCGGATCTAACTTGGTACATCGATGGTGGCATGTCACTGCAGCGTCCGAAAGCTGAATGGTGCTTCGCATACACCAGCAGTGCACCAATCCAGCTGCAAAAATTAATCCCGACAAGGCTGGAATGCTTGGTTCATCGTCAGAAGAACATGGCAACCAAAATAAGCTATTGTTTGATGGCCAGCGATGGCTTGCAGCATCGGAAAGAGGTCCGTTGGTTAGAGCACTTCAAGGGCGGTGGGTCAACTCACGTGTCGAGCATGTCGGCTTGCGCCATCTTCGCCAATCTCATATGCTCTGCTGCTTCGGAGGTTTCGCCGACTTTAAGGGAGTGGCTACGGCAAGCACAATTGTTGGTCGACGTGTGAATTGTAGTGTACCAAAGAATCTAGAGTGGCTGTCCAGGGCAATCGACCATGTAAGATGCTAAACGCGGTGCGATAGACGGCATCTGTGCGAGCCGAAACCTGTACAATTCTTGGAACTCGTGCACATGGTCAAACCTTATCTGATTTCGAACAACCGTGATCGTGCCGCAGATATCAGTGGCTGGAAATCGACCCTCGATGTGAAATTCGCCCTTTGCGTACTAGTGCATGCCCCCGCGAATCGACATCCTGGTAGGACTAGCGCCCGCTACAGCTGAAAACGCGGTGGGCACTGATAGCGCGAACTCAATCACGGTCACTGCGATGTGAAAGTCCGTGGCATGAAACAACCGAGGCTGGAGGGCTTCGGAATACCAAGGAACTCCCGATAGATCGTTGAAACAATGATGCATACGTTGCCGGTACCTGCAGTCGCCATCTCATTGCTGACTGCAGTAACTTTGATCACCTGATAAAGAAGATGGCCTCTAGTACATCACATGTGCTGTCGCGTTATTTCTCTGATGCCACACAAGACTGCAGTCACAGTCACTAAAGCGGCGGCTTCCGCCTCGAAGTAGTGCTACTCCCAATGGTAGCTAACAGATTGCTACTAGGAGAGCATGTACCGATACGTAGCTCGTGAGGGGTGCTGTCAGTCTTGCAGATCTTTGTGGCTTCGGTACCGGCAGTTGTGACGAGCACGTGAGAAATAGTGCAGCTCTGAGCTGCAATCACAACGTCAAGAGTTAAGGCACCGCTTTCGAGTCGTACTAGTCTAGAGCGATTGACGGCACTCAGACCATCGCTCTTCGAGGCTATCGTGACTGGAAGATCTGCAAGTTCGATCCAAAACGAGCGCCACACTACCTTTTTTGATACGGATCACCTCAACCCTGATTTACAAGGGTCTACAATAGCGAAAACGACTGCCGGAACCATGTTATCAGCCATGTTAACTGCCTGATGTTGAGAACTCAGCAATCCACTCAGTTTGAATGTGAAACATGCCATGATCAGTCCGGTATAGTTTAGCGATAGCGAAGTCTATTTTCTTGATACAACAAGCCCTCTGAACCTCGGAGCTCGTATTCGGTTATCACTGGTGTAGCCAAAATATGAGGCTATTCTGGGACTTAGGCCTGCTGTGAATCCTCTCGCTGAAGGAGGTTTGGGTAGCGCGGCCCCGGAAAGTTGACGAACTATGGTTGAATTGAGTGTATCCTGTCACGGATCTGCACGAACAGATCGATGAAGTTTTTTCCTGTTCTTGATGGTCACCTCGAGGTGCTTCTTAATCCCAATAGAGTGACCACCCAAACAGCACTCTAGTGCTGATAGGATTTACATCAAGTACGAATGATAGAACGAGATATTCGGTACCAAGGCACACTCCACAAGATGTTGACTTCTTTACGTCACACTCACGCTGAATGATTGTTGGCTGAACTTGAATATACACATGCACGAAACGCTGCTGGTAGTCATCAGTGCCGTTCCCAAACTGGACTCCTTACTCATTTTAGCGTACTGGTGGCGTGTGTACTGCGCAAAGTACTTGTCAAGATTGAAATTGGTGTTACAGACGATTGACGGTAGGAGGGGCATACGAAGTCAAAATTGAGAAAGATTGTATGGCGTATGGCCATCCCAGCAGAGAAAACTCATTCATCTGTGGCCAAGCAGGTCGCCTCGAGCTTCCCGTTCCGCTCTTTGGGTAGCTCAATCCCACACCTGGCGACAGCTAACGTTGATGCGTTTTGTTCCCATATAGCCTCTCCACTTCTTGAAGGCTTTCTCCTCTGCCGGTGTCGCACCAGGCGTACCCACTGGCCAATTGGCCAGATACGAAGGACAAGTGGATGGCAGGGTGCGAGCCATTGCATGCCATGCCCACCGGGCTTCCCCAGTCAGATGTACACAATCACCACTTCGCACTCTGATTGCGACTGTTCGAGGTGCGTCTTCCCCTTCGCCATCGTCTGTTCCTCTAGCCATGATGAAGATGCCGTCACACCCGACACTGAAGCTGGCAAGTGCGCGTTGACACTGTTCGCTCACATCCCGATGAACAGGCATAAAGTCTTTGGCGCCATACACGAGCACTACTCCGGACTCGGGATGGATGTGTGGGAATAAACCTGTAACGAGATTTGACAGGTCACCCGGAAAAGGTGTCGTGTGCTTTGCATAGCTTCTTGTTGGCCAGTCATATTGCTCTCCTAGCGTGAGCCATCGTAGTTTGGTATACAAAAACTGCTCGTTGTTCAAAGGCTTTTGTTTGTCAGGCACTTTTGGTTTGAGCACATCATCTGCTGCTGCCCTGTCACGTGCGAAGAAGCTGTTGTCGAATCGTAATGGTTCCGACGAAGGTTTTGTTGGGTATCGAATTTCGTAGTCCGCCTGCAAGTTGATCTTGTGGGTTGGATCCGCTAGGTCTCGATGCATGAGACAAGACGTAAAGAGTACCTGCGTTTCTGGAGGCAGTAGCCCAGGTACTACTTGAAGTCCAGGAAAATCTCGGTGCTCAAAGAGAGGTGCATCGTTTACAGGTGCGGACAACGGTTTTCCTCCCGCATACGCTTGACAGGCAGTTTCAATACGCGAAGCAGGGATGATTCCGGCAGGACGCCAGGTGTCAGCCTGGTCAGGAGTAAAGCCATCGCGTTTACTAAAATCGAAAACGCTGGGATCGCTCTCGAGCTCAGCTTTTCTCATGCTCTGATACCGCCAATGCTCCTTCTGAATGAAGTTTGGTGATGTGGCATGAGTGTCATGATGTACAGAGCCCTTCTGCACATCAGGTCAGTCAGACTCGTTCAATGTGCAGAAAACGACATACGAACGCGTTCGGTGTGCTCCGTGGAAATGTCCATGGCCAATCTAGGCTTGATTGGTGGGAAGTGGTGTGTCGTTGCTATCGTTCTGTCAAGGCTTCGCCAACCTGTGCAGCTACTGATAGCCCTCAACAATCTCATCAATTAGGAGTGATTATCAGTGGTAGCATCAAACGGACGTGTTTGGGTGCTTGCTATGTCACAGGAAAGCTTGGAAAGCCCTTCACAGTCAATGTGGCTCGTGCTTGCTTAGTAAGCCAACAGCACAATGCTAGTTTCACGTTACAGTGGACGGCTTCTTACACTCACATATGTCTGAAAATACTTAGGGCGTTCATTGTCTCTCATTGTTGTCCTTGCACCACTATGAAACAAGTTTTGCATCTCCGTCCAAATCCGCAAATTGCCAGCACTAAACGCTACACTTCACATCTCACAATTTGATGACAACCTTTCCCACATGTTTGCCCGACGCCAAATAGTCGAAAGCAGCCTTTGAATCATCGAGAGAAAAGGTACGATCGATGAGTGTATCCAGGCGAACCTCTCTGTCGCTCAAAAACCTGTTAAGCGCCTCAAAATCCGCCTTTGAGCCTCCCAGAAGTCCCCTGTATTTCATTAGTGTTGTATAAAAAGGTGCCAACTCTACTTACACGATATGAGCTTCCTTGGCGATCAGCTTCATTAGCAAACTTGGTGACCATTCAGCTTTGAACCCTTCGAGAAAGCTTATGAGAGCGACTCTGCCACCTCTCTTTCGCAGCATTTGGAGATCATTAGGAATCGACGCGACGCCAATATTGTTGAATACGTAGTCAACACCTCGACCACCGGTAAGCCGGAAGACTTCTGTAGCAACATCCGGATTAGTTCTGTAGTTAATGAGTCCGATACTAGAGTCTAGCTGCTTCAGTTTGTCAAGCTTCGCATCGGAAGATGAGGTGATGATTGGCCTGATTCCTGCAGCAAGACATATTTGCAGAGCAAACATGCTGACGCCTCCAGTACCTTCAAAAGATCAGCTGAATTATTCGTTGTTGCCATGCCAGTTTGTGATCACCCTGCAGGAGCACTGTCGCGCCTTTGGTCAAGCCCCGTAGGCGGTCCAACGCTACCCATGCCGTGATTCCCGCCACCGTAATCGTCGAGGCCTGGTTGTTTAGATAGATGTTCTTTTGCAAACTGTACACATTTTCGGTGTTACCTACCTCTTCCCACGATAAGTGATCTGGCAACTTCACCAGAAGCTTTTCCTCAAACACCGCATACTCTCTCAGAACACCTGGAGTATTTGCACCTAGCACCACTGCCTCAGCATCTCTCTCTTCGCCTGTCAAGTTGTTCAAATCTATCGTTGGTGCCACACGGTCACCAATCTTGAACTCGTTGGCTTCCGCTCCCATTGACACCACTTCTGCGGCACAGTCCGAGGCACAGATCCCACCGGCTTCGACTGGAGCAGGGTATGCGCCTTCGCGCAGCATCGCTATATCGCGGTAGTTCAGAGACACAGCGTGGATTCGAATGATGACATCGTGTGGTCCAAGAGTGTCAGGAAGGGTCTCTGTTGAAGGAACAATGGACAATGGATAAGCTGTTGCCGTACGACGCCAAGAGCGAGTGATTCTCGGGTAAGTCATGGTGATGGAGCTCGTGATGAGACATGGAACTGCAGATGATGACGCCCTTTTATAGTGCAAAGTGCACGTTGCTAAGTAACTCAAAGTGCAAGTATGTTCCGAAGTGCAGTTCGCAATCAAGGTTGAGTAAGCTGGTGGAGTTCCACCACTGCTTACATGTTGCAGAGGCTTATCAATGTAACCCGCACAGCATGATAGTAGATCACAGGCGCTTCAATGTGATAGTCTGTAGCTGTCGTAATTTGAGTGTAGGGGGTCCAGATATGGTGAGCAATTTGCCACCTGTAGAGATTCAAACTGGCAGAACAAGCCCTAGCAACAGATTAGAATAGTTGCAAAAAGCTTACTACAAGATATCTTATCAATCACCACAGAGTCTGTCTCGCAGTTTCCCAAGCTTGCATGGCTTCAGCTTGTTTCCCTTGCGCCCCGTATATATGGCCTTCTTCGAAACTCCCTAAATGTCCTCGAACTGGAACTTGACAAGCAGCGTACAAGTTGTCTCGTGGCCTCCTAAGTCCAACATACGGACGAAACTCCAACCAGGCACCGCGTACATTAGCCTCACAGCCGCTACAGCAAATATAGGATTGCGAGCAAAGCTATCATCACTCTTGATGAGCATTCTCAGGAACACCATCTCGCTGTCCTCGTACTCCCAGTCCAGAACCTCGTTCCAGATAGGATCGTTGGCAGGTGATGTCTCCTTGTGCATAAAGGTTGCCATTTTCGATGGCTTGTAACCTGCAGTCTTACGCTTGGGCGGCATGTTGTTTAAGTCATTTGGGTGTACGAGTGTGCACGTCAAGTAAGGTTTGATGTCGGAGTGTTCGCGATCGTCAGGGAGAGGCACATCAGTAGCGCCAGCGACGTGCAACACAAGCTTCTTGCGCCTGCCGGTCAAAACGTTGCCACTTCCGCCAGCCCGCAAAGCTGCAGGTTTGAGAACGTAGCCACCAGAACCGGCGAAAAGAGCTTCGTTGAGTTGCATGCTGGCACCGAACGTCTGCCAGTTGAGAGCGCAAATCTGAGCCCCAATTCCCCAAAAAGGCACAGGGGGCAGATTCTTTGAAGAGATGCGCGTCCCTTTCGGGTAGACGCGCATAAGGTGGTGTGCGTTGTGTCGTGCGATCTTGTTGCCGTTTCCTGGTACATGCTTCTTCAAGCCTGACTCTGAGACATTGATGAGCTGGTGGTGTGGTGCATTTTCGAGATCGGCTTCGAACCATGAGTTGTTGACTGGCTTCACAGATTGTGCATATACACCGAGCTCTGCTAACTCAGGAACAAGGATACCTTGCGGGCTATTCTGCTTCTGCTTGTTGTATTGTTGGTGTGCTTTTCGCGCCTCCTCATCCTCCGAGCTGTCGCTGTCGCTGCTGCTTTCTTCTTCGTTGGGCAAATGGTACTCCACGATAACAACAATTTTGTTCTTGAGCTCTGCGAGAGTAACGTGATCGCCTGACCCTTCTTGTTCAAGACGACCCTTCTCACGTATGGATTTGCTAAGCAGTCGTTGACCAAAGACCTCTCGCATGATCCATGCAAGTCTCATCTGGCCATGGGCACCACAATGATTTTCGAGCGAAATCATGATCGGTGCGGCGTTTTTCTCGTTGGCTACCTCCCTATCGACAACGTCGCGAATGGTCTCGCAGACCGCACGAAACGGAATATTAGACACCAACGTGTAACCGTGCGTGACTTTTGGCTCATCCGGGTTTTCGCTGTCATCCCACGCGTCCACTTCCACGCAACGTGAGCCTGTGTGCAGCGCGATCTCGTATGCAGAAGCATCTGATGTACCGTACAACTGATGCGCCATGAGGTAAGTATTATGGCTCGAGCTAATGAAGTACTCTGGGAGCGGATGGTTGCGATCGGTCACTTCGGCAGGTACTCTGATGTGGTTTTTGTCAAGTAGTTCTCTGAGGGCCGCAGTCTGTTGTTCTGAATCGACACCAGCCTCGCCCTTGGACAATACATTCTCTTTGTAAAGAACTTCTCGAAGTACCTTGCTGACGCGTAGTCTATCCTTGGTGATGTGAGATTGTCGCGAAGCATGGCCGCCGCCAGCGACGGTGTTGGCATCGATCACTTCGCCCTTATCTTCGTCATCGACTTTGGATGTTCTAGAGAACGGATTGAGCTTTGAGATCCCAGAGACTAAATCCGCCATAGTGAATGTGGCTCAAGCTGTGGCTGTGATGTAGATTTGTGGAACTGTAAGGATGATGTTAGGTCGGACGGTGGAGGGGAAGGGATGACGTTGCAAAGAATGAGAGGGGCAGCGCTCGGCTGGCGTGAGCCGGCTGAAACGGAAGGAGAGGCCCACTCAGCAACTTGCGACTCCGTTAACCAACATCCACATTGTTTTGGACTCGAGTGCGTCGCCGAGGTGACTACACAGTGTTGAATGTAGCACTTGAGTCAACGAGTCAGTAGGACCATGTCAACATGATGTTACTGACTCCTTCACTGTAAAGTGGTCGACCCGCGCCCGACGCGTTCCTACAGCGCGCTTCCCCGATAACCTCAATATCACAGTTCACCCAACCTCAGTCATGAGTTATGGCATGAGGTTGGGTAACCCTCGACTGATCGTGGGTATCGCGACTCTTGTCATGGGTAGAATTGACTGCTTAAATATACCGCTCAAGCTTGGTCTGCTCGAGTGTTCACCGCTCTCATCACCTTTCCACGCTTTCGCGATTATTATGTGTTTTCTGATTTCAAGCATTCAAAAAACGAAATAGAAGGTTAGCAACTTTGTTCGCCTGCGCACACCTACACCGGTAAACCGACGGTGATGATCAGCATGCACATCCCCCACAGTCGCCAAGGTTTCCCCGCAACATCTCAAGTTCTTCCGTCCAATGCACGCCAGGACATTCAGTGCGCAGATCCGGAACTGCACTCACGGAAAAGTTGTCCAGAACGCCCAGTGAATAGCACAGTGAGTCGATATAGATTAACATCTTTGGGTAAGAAGTCTCCGCAGCTAGTTTCATGGCGTCCAATGAGATCGTATGATGAGGTGGATTAGCCTCACGATGGTTTGCCTTTTTCGTATATCCAAGCATTTGCGCTACTTACCAGATCACACAGATCCTACAGGTGAGCTTGGCCAGCTTAACGGATGACTACAAGATGTACCGACGTGCAGACTGATCACAATGTCCGTCCGTGATACAGTTCGAGGTAAGTATAAAAAGATTTCGATGTTTACGAGAAGATTCAGTTCTTTGAATATCATTGTACAAAGATATCTTCCTCGCCATGAAATCTACTCTCGTCAGCTGCATAGCTCTCGCAAGTGCTGCTGTAGCATCAGCTAAGATCACTTTACCCAATGGCTGGTTCAAGATACCTCCCCAGGAGAAAATCAGCTCTGGCAGCTTCAATGGCAAACCACGCTACCTTACCTGGATGGCCGACTCTCAAATCAAGCATGGTGTAGAACCAACCTTTGCCTACACTGTGTCAGCCTACTTGTCCGGCATTCTTCTCGCGTATGACAGGACTGGAGACGAAAAGTATCGAGACTATGTCAAACGTCACGCAGACACCGTTCTATACCCAGCATGGAACGGCGAAATATTGCTCCACAACAACAGTAATTCGATAGATGATATCCGCTTCGGCCACACATTCCTGGATATGTACAATCTCACGGGTGGAGAAGAAATCTACAAGATCGCTGCCGATAGCCTCAAAGATCAAATTGATCGTTCCTTCCGTACGCCAGATGGTGGATTCTACCACCGCTACCCTGCGTACATCGATCAGATGTGGCTGGATGGCATATACATGCTCGACGTCTTTTATGCCCGATGGACTCATGAGTTCCAACCAGACAATACTACAGCCTGGGATGACATCGCACTACAATTCGACCTCATCGATGCCGGTACCACAGTCGATGGCGAGCGCACCAACGGCCTCCCAGTGCACGGCTTCGACGTTAGTAAAAATTCTATCTGGGCGGACCCCGAAACTGGTGCAGCACCTCATGTCTGGGGCCGTGCTGTTGGCTGGTACATCATGGCACTCGTTGACACGCTGGGCTACTTCCCCGAGAAACACGAAGGGCGTGCGCGGCTCATCAAGTATCTTCAAGCGGTTGCTGATGCCATTGTCGCTGCTCAAGATCCCAAATATAAGGGCTGGTACAACATTATGGATCCAGGGCTAGAAGGACGCTCAGGCAACTACATCGAGAGTTCGGGATCTGCCATGTTCGTGTACGGCCTACTCAAAGGTGTGAGACTGGGGTATCTGGAAAACAAGAAGTACCTTGACGCTGCACTCGACGGATATGAGCTCCTAACCGAAACCTTTGCTGAGAAGCGTAAGGGCGACGGTGCACTAGTCTGGGAATGGACGGTTCAAACGGGTAGTTTGAGTTCAAATGGTACTTTTGAGGTACGTCAGGAAGATGACTACCCCTTACAAGACTTCGCTAACTGCGCCAGTATTACGCGAGCATGCCGCTATTTGAGAATGATCTCAAGGGTGTTGCTCCCTTCCTCTTCTCCAGCTACGAGTATGAGTTGTACGTTGAGGGACAGAAGTAAGGCTGGTAGGAAGGAAATTCCAACTAAGATACAAGCGACTTCCAGCTTTAAAAGTATCATGATGCACAACCAACACAAATCATATGCAAAAGAATCTTCCGAAAGACGGATTACCCGCACATGACGGTGTTAATGAACCAGCATGATCTAGAAGATAGCAATAGCGCCTGGCGGGCTTCCAATTCCACCCTTAACATGAAGTGGCGCACTCGTCAAGAAAAAGGTATATCGCTTCGTGCTCTTGCACTTCTCGCTCAATTTTTCGAGGTCCCACATCTCACCAATAGGCATTCCCCTAGTCTTGTCAGTGTTTCCTAAGCCATATTAATCAACAGCACATACCAGTGGACCAGTATCCATTCATGTAAGCACCATCCGTCGGTAAACTTTGGTGGCCATGCCTCGAACGCAACGGTGTCGCCGACAAGAGCTGCAAGATGCTTGTCGTACAGCCAGCGGATAGTGTTCTCGTTGGCTTGAACTCCAATGGCAACGCTGTTGTCGCGAGTGCCTGACTTGCGCTCCGCTTCGTTCGCGTCGCTGTAAAGTCAGTTTTGTCCGATTTATCATGGCTAGATATCGATACTTACTTGTGCCACCTCACGTACCTGTGTAACGTTTAGTCTAGATTATCTCGTCCTTGTCGCGTCAAGTGTGCACTTACCCACTGCGGATCATCAAAATATCTCCCTGCTTCAGCTTCGTCCCCTGCCACTTCAAAGTCTCTTCAACCTCCATAATTGGGATCTCATGCCTCGACACAGCCGAAGGGGCCTTGCCATTTTTTTCCTCGTACCATCTCAACCAATCACACAACACGCCTCTCCCCACGATTCCGCCCCTCTCACACCAGTTGTGAGTTCCGTTAGTGTCCGTTTCAGCAGCTTCTGCGTGAGTGAGGCCATTGTAGTATTTACCACTGGGCTGATGCGCGAAATGCTTGAGACTGTCCCACTGCGAGCCAGACTGAGTGTTGATGTAGACTTCGTCGTCCATGGCTTTCCATTCGGTGAAGTCGGAGAAGTTGATCTTCTTCTGGTGAAACTCCTTGCGGCTGAATCCGGGGAACTGTACGTTGTGCAGCGGCCAGTCTAGTTGGATGTGTTCACCGGTGCTGATCTCTTTAGATGCGGCCTGAACAACGGCGGGCGTGAGGAGATTGATGGCTGGATGTTATCAGTTAACTGTAGTTCAGTGCTGTGTTTTTGAGTATACCGACGAACCTCCGACTTCGTCCTTCTTGCCCTTCTTGTCGTAAAAACCCCATATTGATCCTTGGGGCATGCCCTCTACCTTGGGCAACTCATCAAAGGCAGGAAACTTGTATTCGAACCCAACGACTCCTGCAGTCATGGTCGAAAGGCGTTCTTGAGCATCTTGTAGTATTTGTGTCATCTTGGAGAGCAACCCTCAATCAATTGAGGATCCCAGCCTTTCCGAGGATAACCTTTGAGCCTTATAGCTCTCCAGTTCCCCACACCAGGCCGCATGCCGGCTACAACCCCGCATTTATGAGACTTCATGGCGGAGCCGTTCCTTCAAGGAGACAACACGTGTTCTATGACGTAGCAAACATTAACGTGCGCGAACACTGGTCGCGTCTGCCGAGTCGCGTCCTTTGACGTTCGCAGACCTCTTCCGAAATGAGGAGAACCACTCAGGTGATGTGGACATGATGAGTCATCCGGCCGTACGGCACGTACAATTACTGACACCTACATCATAGCTATCCGCATCCAAGTTTACGGTAACGCTGTTGTTCGAAGCTGTGCGGTGGGCGACTGTCCGAATTGTACGCCTCTGCTCTCGACAGTCGAATCGGCCCGAATACCAGCTCCCTGCGTGCTACAGCGATGATAGGACATTCTCAGGTACAAAGACACTTTGCTATATCCATCAGCGAGATAAACAAACGAGTCATATTTGTTCCTTTGAAGGAACGTCGCCGACGTAGAAAGAAGCATGAGAGGCGGTCGCAATCTAAACCCCAGATAGATGGACCGACTACCAGAACAAACGCAAGATCTTAGTAGTGAAGTACCAGAGCTCTAAACAGGTGCGTAAAGAAGCAACATCGCAAGTTCAGATCCTATCATCGGGAGTCCTTTAACGACGTTTCGTATCGAAGTTGTAGGTCAAGGATTGGGTGGCGACACCGTGAACGGAGGTCATCTTCCAAACGCGTCTCTCCAAGCCAGAATCGTCCTTCGCTCTCTCATGATGACAGCATCCTCAGGAAGCAGTCGATGTGCAGTCTCACTTGCACGCACTGCAGAATCGATACTCTCTGGATCTGACTGTAGTCTCAAAAACAGCGCCCGGCGGTACTGTAACTTAGCCCTGTGTGCAACGGCAGGGCGCCACTGGAAGTCGAGCATCCAGTGATCCTTTCTCAGTGAGTTTGTCGCCATCAGTAATGCATCCTCAGCCATAAAATCAGCATACAGTTCTCCCTTCTCCATACCAATGATGTTGAGATGCACAGTATTAAGCTTCATGAGGAAGTATATCTCGGCTAGGCGGGCAACAAAAGGTACTGCGCCCTTCTTGGTCAATGTATGCCACGAACTGCCATTTTGAAGATTCTTGATCTCGAGGGTTGCGTCCTGCCATCTCAAACAAGCTTCCTCTTTTCTGTTCAATCTGAATAGGTAATGACCTTCATCTTTCGCGGCTTGGAATTGGTTGATTACTGCCTCCGGATCTGACGCGAAATCTTGAGCTATCTCCTCTTCGGTGGCTGCTGCGATTGCGGGAGATACCTGGCCAACGACCTTGACGTTTTGAAATCTCGGAGACGAGTGCGGAATGGCTGTAGCAACAATTCCTGTGTCTTCTCTGAGAAGAACAGTAGAATCGATTCTTTATGCGCCGGCAAGGCTTGAGATACGTTCGGTGCCACTATGATCTGCAGGCTCACTTTTGTACTAAAACTTGGTATATGCACGTTCCTGTCCGCTAAGATGTCGCGCAAAACATCCATATCACGGCCTAACATCATCAAGCTGCAAAGCGTTGTTGAACAATGTCTTCGATTCTTTTCCCGATATCTCTTGGACCAGTCAAAGCAACCGAGAGAACATAGCCTTGAAACTGCTCAGCACGTGCTTTATCTTCAGTCACCATTGGGACACGGAGGTGATTGAGCAAGAATCGAATTGGGATTCCGGCGGAGGTCGTGACGTGAACGAATCTATTCGTTTTGACCAAGACATCGTATGCTTCGCGGTGGATCTGTTTAGAAGTACGGAGAATGGTGGTGGTGTTTGAATGTTGCAAGATCTCAAGCTTGTCCAAGAACGCAAACATGGCTGGGTCGTCTATGTCTGGTGGTGTCCATGATGTCGGTCGCTGTCCAGAAGAGCACAGCAGAATGCGGTAGATCTTGTCACGTATCTCTCTAGGAAGGGCAAGGAAACGAGATGGTTTGGTGGATGGCGACATTGGCGAGGACATCGTGAATTGAATCGGCTACAGAACAGAAGATCACAACGAGCTCCAGAGGACTTCTCAAGGTTGTGGTTGAGGAAGGCTGGGTTTTCGATTTGAGCAGATGCGGAGACGCGTAAGGGGTAGACGCGTCGCCGTTAAGAATGGTAGATCAGTGATTTCCCTAAGGGAGCACAAGTCACGTGTTTTCGCGCACAAAACGCGCAATACTCTTATGTCCTTCTCTTAACGGCAAGAACGATGCTGGGCATGAGTGCTATACGATTCCATAACGGCATCCATTTATTTCACACTTGCAGCTGCACAGAATGCTGAAGAAGACATGCTATTCAGTCAACGCAAAAGCACACTACCTGCCCCCACGTCCTGTTCCCTGCATAAATGCATCCATGAGACGCGTTATCACGGTACCAGAAAGTCGGGTGCACAATGTCTGGGCACGACGTCAATGCACCGAAACATCCTGCAGCTCATGTCGATCTCGAGATAAGCAGCATCATCGTTGCATGATCACATATGAAGGGCGAGCAAGAAATAGGAAGACCGTAAGGTAGGCAGATGAATAGACAAAAACAAGTACAATCGGGGTTGGTATCTCATAATCTAATAAACCACTTGCTTCAACGACAACATCGTGATACCAGGCTGCGCAGGTATGTCGAGAACAATACAGGCCTAAAAAAACAGGCTGCAAATCATGGTCGTAAAGCTGGCATGCTCACATCTTCGAATGAGCTTCCGCCTCTCCAATCTTCATGTCTGCGCCTTTTCCACCGTGCATGGCCTCCTCATCGTACTTATCGCCCTCAGAATCCGAGTACGCCATACTCATATCTGTGATCTCGTCGCCGACCTCGCACCATACGTCACTTGTGGCTGGGATCGGGCTGATCTTGCACAGAGTCCAATAGGTGATGGCTGCGACGCCAAAACCAGCAAAGAAGTTGAGATCGTAGATTCGCTGTGCGCCAACGGGTACATCGCGGCCAATGGCACCGGCAAAGCCAACGACATTGATGAGAATTCCAGCGATGTATGCGGCGTAACCGCGCCAGTGGAAACCAAGGGTGTAGTAGTAAGGACCTGTCTTCTTGCCTGAGTAGAGGTCCTTGATTTGCAGGTAACCCTTCCTGACGATGTAGTAGTCGCAAATCATGACACCGGCGATCGAGGACAGAAACACGGAGTAAGCCGATAGGTAGGTGGTGAAGCTGTTGGTTGAAGAAAGAAGGTTCCAAGGGCACATGACGAGACCCACGATCGCGCAAATGTAGGAGCCACGGCGGATACTGATCCATCTTGGAAGGAGAGCAGTCATGTCTGTTCCAGCGGAGATAGAGTTGGCAGCAATGTTGGTTCCGAGTTGAGCAAGTGTGAAAGCTGCGGCGATGACAAAGACACCGAAGCGTTGTCCGGAGCCGCCCTCCTTGAGGAAGGATTCAAGAAGATCGAGAGGGTTCCAGATTGATTCACCAAAGATGACAGTGGAGGACGACGACACAATGATGCCAATAAACGATGTGATGGCGAATCCAACGGGGATGGTGATCAGTTGGGGAAGAAAGGCGTCAGAAGGCTTGCGTGCGAAACGAGCAAAGTCCGGGTCGTTAACAATCAAGGTTGCGAAGTTGGCGATGGCAGACATGATGCCGCGGACCATGAGCCAACCAAGTTCAGAGCCATGTGCAGTGCCAGACTGGTGTACAATGGGACCAATGCCCTTGGCGCGAACAATGGACCAGATGAAGAAGGCAATACCAGCGGTGGGAACGACGTATGCCTTGACAGTGAAGAGATGGCGGATCTTGTGGACAGGAGGGTAGAGGAACGGGAGGGATCCGAGCCAGAAGAGGAAGAAAGAGACGAAGTGTACGGTAGACGTCCCGGAACTCGCGATGCCGTTCTTGATACCGCCGGTTGCATCTTCATCGCGCCAATCGTTCCAGATGGCTCGAATCATCAGATAGACACATGTGCCTCCGATCCAACCTTGTACACCGTACCAGATACAAGCCATAGCCGCACGGTTGAAGACGGGCCACAGAGCTCCCCAGACACCGAACGAAGAGCGGTTGACGACAGGGAAGGAGATGTGGTATGTTGCACCGATTCGACCGGTCATGCAGACGAAGCATGCAGCGATGGAGTAGCCGATCCAGACACAAATCCATGATTGCCACCAGGATAGACCGTCAGTGATGTTGGAACCTGAGATCATCCATGTGTTGATGTTGAAGGAGTCAGCGACCCAGAATCCGGCGAAGTTCCATGCACCTATGGAATGTTAGTTGCTGCAAGAACTTGTGTTATTGATAATAGTACCCCACTGGCGGCGTTCAGGCTCGACGGGTGCAAGATCGTGGTTGTAGAGCATGAGCTGGGCGGTAGTGAGGCCCGGCTCGCTTTCCACAGCGAACTTGTCCACATAGTGAGCGGCCTTTGACTTCTTGGCCGTTGCCATTGCGGTTGGGTAAGATAGTGGAAACTTGTCGCTCGAGTGTGATATTGCAGCGTCCCTAAGTAAGCTTCGCTACTCGGAAGGATTGCAGACCCTGGCTCGTATGACGTTGAACTGGAGGGTATCGCGCTTGAATTCGTGAGGCCTGCCGTCGGATGAGTGGCTAAAAGATACGTATGGTCGCGGATTGGTGGACAGGAACCAATGCCGTCTTGTTTGGAGGTGGGCCACTAGCTCTGATTGGCGAGAATGGTCGTGAACTGTGAGGTTGAACTGTCGTTCGAATGGCCTCCTGATCTGGCTTGCATCATGGGGGATCACTTGATACTTAAATACCCTCAACCGTTCAAGGCGTGGGCATCCTCCGGGAAGATCCACAACGGACTTGGGTCCATACGGGGCATCCAGGGACGCGAGGTGTTGCCAGCGAGTATGGTGGCTCCTCTACCCCAGCGTCTGATAAGACGAACGATAGCGCGGGCATGATCACCCACTTCACGAATCTCGCTACCGCTGCGCAACGCCACAATCGCCTACCCACGGACCCTGCGATGGGAACTGCTCTGGCACAACCGACTTTTTGGGACGGTCGCGCGTCGTCAGACGAGCAAAATGCCGGCCTAGAGCCAGCAGAATGGTGCTTTGGTGGAGCGCAGCGGCCAATGACGCAGGCGCATCGTAACGGTATCGCGTGCCGCCAGGCTACAAACGTCGACTTGGGTAAGCCTTTGCGATGCCATCTCCGTGATAGGGAGCAGCATGGCAGCATGGCCGCAACTTGCGCCGAAGTTTTGACTCGATAGAAATACGTCAAAGAGGATCCCAGTTCCGGAAATCCTTCTATCGCGCGCCAGGAAGCGCTTACAACTGTAGTGTGGCCGCGAAGTCGCATCTCCAGTTGCAAGGACCTTCGCCGCATACTGGCGGGCCAGCCGATTAAGCTCAATCGGGCATGGCTTCCTGCAGTAGGAAGATAAAGAAGGTGTGGGGAAGGTACAGGCGGCCCCGACTAGCCAATGAAAAGCTGCATGACCCTCTTTACTCGATCTCATCGAGTAAACCCGACGGCCTCATATAAACCTCGACTGTCAATCGCAGCAGACGCACGTCTGATGCTGGGGCCTCTTCTTCCGAGTCTTCGGCATCGACAATGGCACTTGGCCGCTGAACATACGATCGCTTCGCCAGTCTGACACCGTCATCCTGCAGCTCTTTCTCTTACACCGAGTTTTTTTTCTTCCCACTTCGACGTGGGAGTTGACACTTATTTCGGAGAACAACCTCACTGTGCTGCAGCGACCAGCCTCTTCCAGAACCAAATATTTGCAACATAGGACCAATCAACGCGGATCTGGCAGGTTGCACGCTGAACCTACTTTGGAGCGTGCAGCAGAACCTATCACTGCAGCATGATAAGACCACCTTGGGCTGAACCTCGTACCTGTATGGCGGCCGTGATGAGTACGGTCCAGAATCATCAGCGCCTTGCATGTCTGCTTTTTTTTCGAAGTGAACGACGCTCTGGCCCATCGTCCTGGTGCCTAGTGCTATCAGTCCTTTCATGCGTCTTGTAAAGTGGCACCGCGTGGGTGAAATCATGTGCAGCTCTGCCGATCAATCCACTGCGATGTTTCCGCCGAGTCTATCAGCCTCTCAAGATCAGATAGGGACGGTCCATGTCGAACTGGGAGGCTGGGTTAGTTGAGCTGATCAGACACTCCATCATCGCCACCCAGTAGTGCGTGTGATGGGCATCAATTTTGCCAGGGATCTTTGTGCAAATCCACAATCATGCGACTGAAGTCTATCAGATGGGCTTGCTGCGACTTCCTGCGACATATTTTGGCGTGGAGTGCAAGCTGGTTGTGTTGGTTGGCCTCACTGAGTCGAGTGAGCACAGTGACGCAGCGAGACCGTGCAGGTCTGCATCAGACTGTGTACGGCTCAGGTCAGGGGCCTAACAAGTTTCGTCAGGCAGATCCCTATCTGAAAGTATTGCTTTCTGTGGGTTGTTCGCAGGTCTGACCTCCGTCAGATCGAGTTGTTAGGCGGCCGGTAAGTCACCTTTATGTTACTCATGCTAAAGACTTAACATATAGACGTGGCTTTAGTACGTCAGACAGACGTTTATATCTATCTCATACTGAACCTGGCTCCATCATACAGGGACATCGCCTCGATGCAAGCGTCACAGATACAGCAGCTGAGCAGTCATAGTCACAAGCCCTCGTAGCGACCGTCCGACTTCAGGACCTCACTCCACGATCGCCTCTCCTTCACCAAACGCTCCCTTCCATATCAGTACCAACTCAGCCAATCACTGTAGACTCTACACCGCAATACCAACTCGTCCGTCAGACACAGCAGCAAACTTCAACACATTTCACTCGCGGTATCGATCACTCTGGACATACCTCAAAGCCTACCATTCCCATGCCTACTACATGTGACGAAGCAGCTCAACATTAGGCCCAGTTCGTGGCCACCACATACTCATCCCGCTGTGTCGACAACCCGCCTTTCCATACCCAGCGACCAGATGATACATCCACATCGTCGAAGCTCCCTATAGACGTGATACCATTGTAGTGTCTGAAACGACTTGCACGTATATCTCCCGTATTTCCTGTCACTGTCGTTTTGTCGCGATTTAAGTCATTTGCATGCATGAGCCTCCAAAGTAGCCGTCGCAGTAGTCGAAGAGAATAGATGGGTAAGAGTCAGCTTTGCTAAACGACCCTGGACAACTAGCCGTTCATGCTTTGTTACGAGCCGAACGAAAGCTGGAGCAATGAGTGAAGCGAGGACAAGGAATACTTGAGCTCTGATACTTTTGTTCAGCGTATGTAGTGTGTTTTGTACTAGGAGTGCCTTGCTGATCGATTGAGCGTTCTGAATTGTCCGGAACGTGCGTTTGGTGGTGTAGTAGTATACAACACAAGTGTCTCATAGAAGATTCTTTTGATCACTTCTTCGAGAACACGGAATGAAGACATGTTTAAGGATTAGGACGCCAGTGTTAGTTCCAGCTGGTGTAACGACGAGAAGGTTGCATGAGGCACTATAGTATGTCACAACCGAAGATGCGCTGGGAAGGCGAAAGGCCTGTCTGACCAGCAGCTTGTCCACCTCAAGCTGACCACTGACGGGAGAAGGTGAATGATGTAGAAAGCAATGGATGTAATTCTACGACATCAGCTTGGTCAAACCGAACACTTCGTGGACAGAGGATATCAGATATACAGCGATCAATTGCTCGCAACTCTCTACACCATGCCCTACTGTACAGCGCGCTTTTCGTGTACCAAAATCCAAATTATGCAGAAAGAATCGACGCTCGTCCTCAGCTATGCTCGCTTACGGCCTGACGACGCGGAGGCCGTCCTTGGCAGGTGATGCTGCGCGCTTGAATGACTGCAGATGTTTTAGCCTCCTCGGGATGTATCCTTGGGTCATGGTTACTGACATTGTCGCATTCCTCCCACGCCCGTCCGGCACCGAAGCCAAGACCAACAGTTGCGGGCCACGCGCGGCGCTTGAATAGGAGGACGGAGAAGACGATACCGAAGGACAGACCAAGGCCGGAACGGATGAGCATGGACGAGAGGCAGCGGTCCCACTATGTCGCTGTTAGCAGCTGTTCTCGTGGCATGTGATAGCTTATCGCGTGAGGCTCGTCCAACTACAATTGGGCGCAGAGAAACTCCAGACAGCCGGCCGATGCCCTAGAGCGCGCTCCCCTGGCTTCAAATGTCGTGCAGGGACCTGACTAAGCTGGAGCATGTACCTTCTCGTTGAGCAGAGCTTCGCTCATGGGACGGGTGGTGCGCGGGATGGGCGCGATAGGCTGGGAAGGAACGTCGGACATGGCTGCGGCGTGTGCAGGTGCAATTGGTCGTCTCGAGGTGTCTGTTGACGGCGATAGAAGCGCAGAGGTGCGGGCTGGCGGTGGTGTTGATAGTGCTGTTGAGCAGCGGAGTTTGACGTCGGCTGCCGGAACTTGGCAGCAGCTGCGACCGCGGGTGGCTCGTGCTCAAAAAGTTGCGACAGGCGTAGAAGACGCTGCTGTGCTGCCTTTTCCTCGAACAAGACGCCAAAGTGTGTGAGACATTATGGCGCCTAAAAAAACAGTATGTTATGCAGAGGTAGCTCGTTTATCTGCTAGATCACTAACACATCGCAGACGCCAGAAGATGGGCCTGCGCCCACCCGTCCTCGCCTACAAGCCATCAACCAAAACTTCTCAGACGTCGACGAACAAGTCGAACAAGCCGCACATATTATTGGCCTCCCAGACAACTGGGCGACTGTATCAGGTGACCAGCGAGCCATCGTTACAAAGACACTCGTCCGAGCAAGAGCAGAATGGGTTCTGCGCTGGGCACTGGACAAACTGAAAGATGATGCGGCAGCAGGGCGGACAGCACGAGGTACGGTCGCTTTGTGGACACTCATAGATTGGATGCTGGAAGTCCTGCCTGTCCCACGCAGTGCACCGCATCTGCGCGATGCTGGGTTTCCTGCCATTCTAGAGAGGACTCTAGTCGAGCACTTTGGCCACGTTCAGCCTACATCTGCCTCTGACGATGTTGAGATGAGCGACGTGTCTGGATCGAGCGAGACAATCGGCGAAGCAGCGAAACCGTCCAAAAAGCGAAAGCGTGGAGCAGCCTGCGCACACGGCTCCTCTGGACAAACAGTCCTCGGGCCCTCTGAGCTGCAGAAGCTCTTTCTCACAGTCAGAACGGTGATCAGTTCAATTTCCAGCTTGACTGTCGCACACGACCAGAGTGAGGACGCGGGTCAAGCCGAGCTCATGAAGGTTGTCTTGCGGACTGAGAGCGCCCAAGCAGCCAGCATCCTGAAGAACTGGCTCGTCGCCATCGAAAAGCTCCTCGCCGTAGCTGCGTTGGCTTCAGGTGGCCCACACGTCGATGAACTCCTGGAACTGTCTTTAGTCGTAGACATATGGGAACTGCGCACTGTTGCAGCAAGCGACGAAGCTGGCTCTTCAGCCGAGGAGTTCTCTACAGAATGTCTCGTTCCAGCTCTGGTTCTCATTGACACCTTGAAAGCCCTACGCTCGGTACATCCCGACCAGTCTGTAGCCTCTGCCACCGAACACGCAACGCAGATCATTGAGAAGCTCTTAGCGAGGCATTTATTCGCACCAGCAAGAGCTTCATTCCTTGTCAACGCAGACAAGGCTACCGAGAGCACCAGCAAACACCGTGAAGCCACCTTGCTTGCTAGCAACCTTGCGCCACTACGTGCAAAACTTCTTCAGGCCGCACAAATCGAGGACGACGGTGAGATGGTTCCGGCTGACTTGGCGGCACTGTCTGGTGCGTCGTCACAGCTTCTCAGCTTAGCTATCCGCATCTCGCCATCTAGGACCCCGAGAAGCAAGCTCGCCGAGAAGCCATGGATAGAGGCTGTCTTCATTGCACTCGTCGAATGTGCAGGCTGCTCTTTGACCATGCCTCCAGAATTCGTGACGCCAAAGACGGCGATCGAGGTTCTGAGCCACGCGCTCAGTATTCTCCAGCTTCACCACGTAAGCGTCAAGTCGGATATTCTGAAAGATCTGTTCTGGTATCATTCTGGTATCAAGTATCCTATTGGTAAGGATAAGCAGGTACACTGGTCGCTTGTAGCTTCCTTGATTGAGCTTGACCAGAGTGTTTTCACGACGGAGCCGAAGGGTCTCTCAGGGTCGTCTAAGACGCAACAATCCGATCTTGCGCAGGTTGTTTTTGAAGAAATCTCCAAGGCTCAGTTTGGAGGACCCGGCTTTGCTGAAGAAACAGTACTCCATGGTCAGAAACCGACCAATGAGCAGTCGGTTGGCAGAAACCTCATACTGGAATGCGTTGTTGTTCCATTGATGTCTGGCTTCGCGAAGAACCGTAATCTTCTTGGCTTCCTTCGCCGCTGGGACGAGCAACTCGTGAGGAGTTATAGACACGAGAACAGGAAAGCTCTCAAAGAGTGCAAGAACATGATCTGGGAAGACAGCGCTATCAAACAAGCCCTTGCACAGCTGTTCGAGCAATCCCTAACCCAGGGACAGATTGCTACTCTCTTACAGGAGCACAACACGCGTATCGAAGACCTTGGCAACGCCTTGGTTACCGAAGCGAAAGAAGACGTAAACCTGAAGAAACTCGCTGCTTACAAGAGGGCTGCAAGTAGCGCAGTCATCGTACCAGCTATCCTCCAGTCTCTCGCCTCCAACGACATCATTGAAGCGCTCAAGCCTCAGCTACGTTCACTGCTCCAGTCGTACTCGGTTTGGGTACTGGACAACCGCTACATCCCGCACACACAGCTTTCACTTTCGTGGCTCGCTCTATGTCAGCTGTTGTCGAAGCTATGGCCAATCGAACTGCACTCCTCAATAGAGCAGCAGGAAGAGCTCTTGTCACCGTTGATTGAACAGTCTCTAAATGACGTGTCCGCACCAGCCAAGGCACAAGGTAGACGTATCGACTCGCCGACGCGAGCAGCCGCCATATTATTCCTACTCGACGTGTGTAATCATTTGCAGACTTTGCCAGGTTCAGAGGATCTGATCAGGCCAAGTCTTCAGAAGATTCTTCAAGTTCTCTCGAACGGTGACCTTGAGCCGGCGGAGAATACAAAGATGGTCGAGTTCTTCTGCGCTGAGTTCGTTCAGCTTTTCGGACACCTCGATACTGAAGCAACTCGGCGATCACTACTTGAGCTTTTGGCTGGTGTCTCAAGTTTGAACGATGATGCCCGTAGTTCTGCTAGCCAGTCACTCTCTCAAGTTATCTTCGAGCAGGGCAGCTCATCCTTGCAAGACACCTATGTCGCGGCTCTCCTTGAGCTTGTTGAACATGACAACAAACGTATGCGCGAACTTGCAGTTGCATCATTCTACTTTCTTCGACCCACAGCCATCTCAAGAGAGAAACGAGAAGTTATTTTGGACCATCTGCTACAATTTCTCGCATCCGGTTCTCAAGACATGGCAGGCATCCTTTCCATCATGGTCCAGCTGATGGAAGCGTCCAATGCCACTGCGAAGATCTCTAGCGACGGTGCTGTCCTCTTCGAAATTGCAGAACAGGTCCAGAGACAAAGCTCGGTGTCGCCGGCAACCCTCCAACTACTTCAACAGCTTGTGCATCTGGCTTTGAGCCAGATCATTGCCAATCAGAGTCAGTCACAAAACATGATCTATCTGGGCAAGTTCAAGGGGAAGCTTGATTCAATGGCAAGCAAAGGCAAGCAGTGCTCTGCGTCCAACCTAGCTATTCTGCGCGCTGTAGTGGCGGTGCAAAAACAGAACATCCTGCTTCAACCCAAGCAGTATGTATCGGTGCTCAAAACATGCCTTATCAGCGGTTCTATCATCAGCGACGCTGCATCGCTCCAAGATGTTGTTGACGCGTTCAACGAGTTGTCTCCGGCCAATCTTGCAGAGGCCAAGCTCCTGGATTCCACACAGGCCTGGTTACGTGTCTGGATCAAGGACAATGCCGACCTCGAGTCTTATATGATCACCGGTGGCCAAGGCCCCGCTGAGCTAGCAGAGTATGTTGCACGTCTGCATACTACCATCGCAAGGTTCAAGCTATACCCAAGCACCCAGTGGCTAGTCGACTTTACACTCAAGTGTCTCCGCGAGCCGGTAGCTGAACAGCGCAAGATGGTCTTAATGGCCACCCTCGCGGACGTCTTTGCACAGCTTCCGGTGTTCGAGAAGCTCGACTTGGTCCATAATCTCACCAGCGCTCGGAGCTCCCATGATCTCGCGGCAACATATCGGATCCTGAACACCCTCATTTCAACCTTTGAGGACAAGCACGAGTCCAACATCGAGCTCAAGAACAACCAGCTTGCCCTTCTACCAAGGCTGTGCGAGCTCATATCTGTCGTACCGGACCACGCAAGCTTTAATGCCCTCCTGACCAGCATAAACACCATCCTCTCCACGAAACCCTCCCTTGCAACGCAACACAGCGTCGAGCGCACTTTGTCTGCCCTTGTCACACTCACCTCGCGCTCAAGCCCCTCTCTATCTGCACTCAATGGTCCAGCAATTTATGCACGCCTTTGCGAAACAACCCGCCTGATTTTACTACTTCACCGTGGACGTCTAGGCGGTCGTTTCCACCTGCTTCTTCCTCTGTTACAAAACCTTATGCTCCTTCTCTTCAGGCCGCATTCAGGTCGTGGCGCGCTGCCGGCTTGGCTTAAGGGTCCTGGAGTGGTAGAATTGACGCCAACAAACGCGACTCAGTACGCAAGGGTACTCAGCACGTTGTGCAACCCCCCACAGTCAAGTATCCAGAAGACATCCTCCTACACGTCTTCTGCCAAGACGAGCAAGACTCTCAACGATCCTGTCAAAGCAGCAAGAGAGAAGACGAGTGCATTCTTGTATCCGCTACTGAGTAGCTTTTGCCGTTATCAACTTAGTGGGAAACTCGAAGCTGGTGTAAGAGATAAGGTGATGCCTGGTATTTGGGAAGTGGTCGGTACTGCAAGCTTGAGCCGTGACGGATTAGATGCCATGTTTGCTGGACTGGGACGGAACGAGCGAGACGTCTGGAGAGGCGTGTGGGGCGAATGGGAGTCTGTGTATGGCCGCAAGGACCTGCTCAGTGGTGATGCGATATAGAAGTTGTTTTTGTATGTGTTGGGACGAAGTGTAACGGTAGATCTGCAATCAATACAAATGAAATCAAAAGCACGGTTGAATGGTCGTTCGAGATTCAGCGCTACATTGATCTTGACGCAAAAAGTAACCCGACAAGTTCCTGACGACACTATGTTCCCATATATTCAACCCCCTAATCCAGAACTAATCCCTTCATCCTTCTTACTCACTCAGACCCCTTTCCTCTCCACAAATCGCACCCCCTTCCACCTCGTCAGGAAACACATAAACCACCCTCC